>WBZZ01000518.1:25000-27855 GCA_019918135.1 Paulinella micropora
CGGTTGAGGTCCTCGATCTCCAACTCTTTCGCGATTCGGACCGTTAGCTCATCCATGAAGACGTTGAACAGCGACGGTGACAACGGCGACCCTTGCTGAACTCCCATCTCTTCCAGCACTTCACCAGTGAGTTCGCCATCGACTAGCACTCGCGATGACGTTCTTCGGTAAAAACGCCGCAGAATGCGATAGAACTTGCCCTGTACCCCCATCTGGGTCAGCCTCTGAAACAACCCGGCCCGCCAAACCGTAGGGAATGCCTTTCTCAGATCCACGAACAAAACGAAAGAACGGAGGCCAGCTTGTTGTCTAAGGCGCAGACGCTCCTTAAGGACAAAAATCTGGTCCCCCGTACTACGTTTTGGCCGGAACCCACCCTGCTCTGGGCGCAGCCTGCCCGGCTGATCGATGAAAGCCGTAAGCCTCGCCGCCATAAGGGACAGATACATCTTACCCAGACAGATCAGAATCGCGATGTCTCTCCAATTTTCCGGATCGGTTGGGTCGCCTCCTTTTGGGATGTTGACGATAATCGCTTTGCCCCAGTCGCTGGGGGTGTATTCGCACGATTTCAACCAGTTGAAGAAGCGCACCAGAAAGCTCACAATCCGCGTGCCTCCGTACTTGAGCATCTCGTTCTTGATCTTATCCGGTGAGCACGCTTTGTGATTCTGGAGATTTTCCTGGAAGAGCTCCACTTCCTTCTCGGTGTAATCATAGTCCAGCGGGCCCGTCTCAGTCCGGATCTCCTCGGCTTGCGCCATGGCCTCATATTGGTCGCGCAGGTTGTCGTTATACTGGAAGGTTTCGCGGGCCTTCCGCTCGGGCTCAATCCGCGCTGCTTCCTCATCGGAACCGACTTCCTCTACACATGCATCCTCCAAAAACTGGTTTTCTTTGGGGACCACCATACGTCGGCAATATTCTTCCCATTCTTGTAGTTTTTCCCGGAGTGTGCATGCCAGAGTGCCATCGGGCTTCCGGACAGGAGCAGAAGCTTTGGACCGCCGAACCCCGCCCAAACGCTTTGACAGCTTCCAGTACGTGGCCATGGTAGCGCTCCTGAAGTTGGCAGCGGTGTCATTCTGGACCCGCTTCCACGCTTGCTCCTTCTTCTCCTTGCATAACCTTCTGACCGCCTTCCTCGCTTCTTTATATCTTTGCCAGGCCTCTCGGTCGGCCTCATTCCTTCGCCAGAGGCCGTATGCCTCTCTCCGTCGCGCAATCGCTTCCCTAAGACTATCATCAAACCATGCATTAGTAAACCCTGGCCTAATCACCCGAACTCCCAAGACCTTCGCGGCTGCGCCCGTGAAAGCTCGGACCACTAAGCCAGCGACCCTATCTACCTCCTGCTGAAGCTCATCCGGGTCCTCCACTGCTGATAGATCTGGGAGGCCATCTGGCAACAGCCCCGATATACCAGCTGCAAAGGTCTCGTCGTACTTCAACCTAAGCTTAGACAGCTCACTCTCCTTACCCTCAACTACCCTGCCTATCAAGCGCTCTGCCTTGAATGCTTTGTACCTCTTTACCTGCTTTTTGGGGGGTGGCTGTCCCCCCCAGACCAGTTCCGCCCACACAGCTTTGTGGTCGGTATCAAGGTCTACCTCGTCGACGCCGAAGCTCGCCTCCTCCGCCAGCTCGGAAGAGACGCAGATGTAATCCAGTAGATGCCTTCGTCCACCTACATTTTCCTGCCTAGACCACCAATATTTGTCCCCCGTGGTTGCGAAAACCCACTGAGATTGCGCAACCCCGTGGCAACAAGCATCGCAGCCAGCAACTCACCATTCTCACTCCTAACCCCTCTACCCCTCTCATCTATCTCGCCAAAGGGGCCCACCACTCCCTCCTCCCGCGCTATTCTGGCGGGCCCCAGCTTAGCATTAGCATCACCAACCGTAACCACATGACCTTGGTGGCGAAGTAGGAGACGGCCGCCTGCCACGCCTCATAGGCTGCAATAGATTCCTCTCGTTGATTTTCTTGGGGGAAGTAGCCGTTGCCGACGAACACATCCGACGCCATCGCGCTCCCAGACGACAGCCTCACCCACAATTGCTGTGGGTGTGGAACAGGCGCCTGTACAATGGTAGCGCACGGTGCCAGATAGTTGGCCACCAACGTCAAGACTCCCCCCAAGAGACGCGAACCCGCACCAGTTGCAGCCGCTTTGCCGAGGACTGCGAAGCCGTCGACTTCGAGCTTCTCCACCTTCTGCGACGATAGGTTGTGCTCCTGGACTCCGACGATCACCCAGCCTCGCTCCTTGTAGTGCTCCGGCCATTCCCCAAAGCCTGGGCTATCCACACCCACTTTGCCTTGCCAATTATGTGAGGCCACCCTCAGTGGGAAGCCTTTCACAAATTGGGAAGAACGAAGCTGGTGCCGATGCCTGCGCTTCGGTTGAGCCCGCCTGGAGCCCTCCGCCACCCTCCACGGCCATCCTGCACCCTCCGCCCCAGCTCCTCCAGCTCCCGCATCCCGCCCCACTCCGCCAAGGGAGATTCACCGCTTGAGGCTTCGCCCTGGGGCTCGTCGACTTCCACGTCGAGCACCCAGTAGCCAAACCCCTGTTGCGAAGCTCCCTCTGCATCTCTACATACTGGGCACCCCCCCGTGCAGCCCGCTGCTTCTCTCTTTCCCGGAAAGTCCTACCTGTCGCAACGTGAACCTTTCCCGTGAAGAACTTACGCTCCCGCAGCAGCCGCACCATCTTCTCCGCCTCCTCACAAGACGCACATTTAATCCGCAAATGCCGCCCGCTACCTCTGCCTGCGAATTCCACCTCGACTTCCCCGAGACCGAGAATTCGGAGCTCTCGCGCCATGACCACTGTCTGAGAGACATGC
>WBZZ01000519.1:0-5000 GCA_019918135.1 Paulinella micropora
AAATATTTATTTGGTTTCAAAGAGGGAGACAGAGTTAGAAAATTAAACAAGAAACACATTCTAAAAAAGGGAGGAAAGACATGGATTAAGCAAATCTACACCGTCAAAGCCCGTAAGGGATACCGGATCGTATTAACAAATGATGATATTGTGCCACCACGACATTTATTAAAGACAGATGCAACTAACGAACCGGAAGAGACAGATATTAATAAAGAACTAAAACAACTAACAAAAGACAAACAAACAAAGCATTTACTTAAACGGGAGGAGATAGACCCTGCCAACATCAGAACTTCTTCCCGACAAAGGAAGAAAAAAAATAATGGGTAGTATTATTATTTCTTGAAGTGATAGTCGGCAAACTTTGAATACACAGGGACCTGCATTTTTGGAAAAGTGGTTAGAAAAAAATAAATTTCCCATGTCTCGCCAAGAGGAAAATTTCATGTAATTTGATTGAAAAAGGCGATACATTTGATGAAGTGATAGTTAAATATAAATTGTATGTTAGTGAAGTGAGAGTGGAGTAAAAATGGTTGTGTGATCTGTGCTGTCTGCCTACCTGCTCACTTCTCATCAATGAACATGACACACATTTCACTACAACATAAAAGCACACTTATTACTTGACTATCTTCAAAAAGAATTATTTATCTCCTATTTATTTACGAAATACAAAAAAAACGGCTTGAAGGCACTGCCCGCACATGTTTTTTTGTGCTTTTTGGCGTGGGGCAGGTATAATGCCTCCCAAGAAGAAACCAGACAATCCGCCAGCTGAGACGCCTTCAGTGCCCGCAGAGCCGACTACTCCTGATGCAAAACGAAGACCAACTCCTGATGCACAAGCACGAAGACCAAGAGGAGGATCAGGATGGTGATGTTTCGAGTGCTTTTAGTGCCATGCAACTATACGAAGCCCAGGCGCTGTCCCCACTAAAATTCCGCGAAGAAAGTAAGTGTTTCGTAGAGTTTGTTAATGATAACAAGACACCAGACCTTGTTTTCAATAAGCCCAGGAATAACAGGGTTGAGGCAAAATTTATGAAAAGCCCTGGAGAGGTAAAAGTTTATTTTGTCACCATCGATTCTAAGGGTGTTATCCGCGTGTTTCATTCTTGGTCAGCGGTAAAGGGGTACTACATACACGCTAAATTTCTTTCTTAGTCTCTTTTTTCTTTCTAAGTCTCTGCCTCTTAACTTTTCTCTCCTCTTCCATTCGTCTTTTGTCTTCTTTTAGTTCCTCATCTCTCTGATTAACTGCTTCCAGTCTTGATTCAACATCGTAAAGTTCTCGTTTCAATAATCTTATTTTTTTGGACAAGTTTTTTCTCTTAGTTTCCAAATATATTTTGTCAGAAATAATTTTTTTGTTGCTCTTGTCAGAATAATAATCAATCCAATTATTTTCTTCTCTTTCTATTTCTAACTCACTTTCGCTTGAAATTTCATTAGCCTCTTGGCTTCATAATCAATAAATTCGCTCATCTCTTCAAGAAGAACTGCGAGAAAGTAGGCCAAAGCTGCGAAAACGTAGAAATGTTTCTGTGTTTTCGCATTTTCTCAGAAAAACCATGTGATGACATTGTGCATTGACTGAGGAAAAAACACAACACAAAAAATTTATTTGCCCACTGTCATGGTGATGGGTGGTGTAATTAGTAAGTTGGTGGTGTTGTCCGTCATTGTCGGCGGTTCAACTCCCACCGCTTACTCTTAATTATTCCATATTTTGCTTTGCCTTTTTTCTCTCTCTCTCTTTTTTTTTTTCTCTTTTTTGTAAATTCCTTTTTTTTTTTTTTTTTTTGCTTAATAGCCGTATGGTAATGTTGTAATCTGGTTTCTTTTAGTGGTTGTATTAATCTTTTTGTGTAAGTAAATGAAAATATCTTTTGTATGTGCTCAGACGAAATTGTTTTTAGTCTTTTTGTTTCTCGCTATTTTGCTGTTGGTGTGTATGGTAAAATTTCCAGCCTCTGCCACATTCTTTGCTATACACTTTTCACCTTTTGTTTCAAGTAAGTCCTCTAATTCTTCATATGCCTTCTTAGATAGTTCAGTGTCTTGTACTTGTAATCCGTTGCTTATAATACTAAACATATTTACTAAGTTCAATTTCTTACAAGTCTCGTAATTCATTGAGAAGCCCTTTAATTTCATTTTTGTAGTTCCGTCATCTAGTATGTAGCCGTAGGATTTAGGACCTGCTCCAACAAATGTGGTTATCTTTTTACTTATCTTTGTCTTTTTATCTATCAATTCGTCTGTCGATTGCCCCAATAAATCTCCTGTCGGTATTGTTGTCTGTCCTTCATTTTCATCTACCGAATAAATCACACTATCTGTGTCGTGGTATACTACTCTATTACCTAATCTGTCCATCATACCATACAATCTCATCTGTGCGTGTGCTGTAGTAAATAGTGCTACACAGATATTTGTATTGTAGGGGTCTGATACTTTTTCTGGGTGTAGGTTGTAAGATAGTTCTAAGCATTCTTTGTTTATCACATTAATAGATACTTCATTTATCTTTTTGTCATTTAGTATTTTGTATAGTTCTGCTTCACTCCTTACTATTTTTTTTTTTTGTGTCTTGTTGTTTTGTTGTCCAAATTTTCCCCATAGTGAGTTCAGACAGAGTTTTGCCACAGCCCTTCTACCTTCATTCTTTTCAATCTTGCTTTTATCTAATTTAATTTTCATCTTTTCTTCATAGTCCTTAATGTAGTTGTCTTTGTCTTCTTCTGTTATAACATTTGAAGGATAGCCACTTGATTCCTGTTTCACTTTTAGAAATGTCTTAACATATTCTTTGAATAGTTCAGTTGTCTGTTCATTCCAATGTCATAATTAATAAGTTTTAATAAGTCTGTAGCCCTTTTGGATTGCTTTGTAAATAAGTGGTGTTGCCCATGAACCTGTCAGTATTCTGTCCTCGTCAGTGTGCTGACATTTGTCCTGTAAGCCTTCCTTACCACATTTATTACATAGATAATACATCATCTTTCCTCTATCTTGACATGGAAGGACTGGGTGAATTAGTCCTCTAGGTGGCAGTACTTTTATTTTTGCTATGCAAAATGCTGTTTTATTATTCAACATATCATATGCTTCTTTTCCTCTTATTGCTTGGTGGTGTTTCACAGGATAGGGTCATAGTACATAACTATTGGATAGAGAGAGCACACATCCATATACGTAGCATACTGATACTCGCTCATTGACTGCCAGTATAGAGACAGAGCATTCACTCTTCCACCGAACATAGCATGTCGTGGATTGATTGTTTCTTGTTCTCTTAATGTCTCTTCTATTGTGCCTTTGAATTCTTCCTATGTTCTTATCCTATTCCATTGACACCCCCATATTGTTATTAATTCACTAACTTCAGGATGCTGATAGATTAAAGTTTCTCGTAGTTCAGTTTCCTTATATAGTTGTCCAAATGTTTTATTGACAGATCTTTCTCTATTCAGTTCATTCCATTAAAGCACTCAGGACACCCGTGCCAATAACAACCATGGAACTCATATGCCGTTTTTGTTCTCGTCATATCAGTCTAAGAAGGCTTTCACACCTTTCGGTAAGTTTAGTATTTTTTCTTTACCATTTAGACCATGTTGAATATTGGCATTGTCCTTTTTTTCTCTGTATGCTAACCATTCCACACATATACGACTTGTTTTTGCTTTGTCTGTTCTGTTTGTTGGTATGACTGCTATGCTGTCCTCAGGCATATAGTTTGCTTTGAATAGTGCCATACACGTAGAGGCGATCGTCGTGTATTGAAATGGATCAATACCAAACTCCATAAATTGCTTCCTAAACTCAATACACCCCCGCCTTAGTATATCTACATCACTATGACAATATTCAATGATTTCTTTATTGAAATCAAATACTTTGCTTTTTTGCTCATCATACCATTTTAGGAAATCCCCTCTTTTCTTCTTTGAAAATGAGTTATAGCCATAGTCATCTTTGTCTGGCATTTACCCTATGTATGATTGGTTGTCTGTTTTATTGAAAAAGTGAGGAAAATATCCTTTCTTTAATTCTGTAAGTCCAAATGTATCTGGAAAGTCAGATAGAGGCATAGTAAGGAAACATAGACTATCTATAAATCTAATCTGTTCTTTTCCATTACCAATAGACATCATCATTATTTTTCCACCTTCATAGATTACAAATGGAGTTATGCCTTTTTCAATCAACAATTTCAGCACAAATTGACAATCATACCCATGTGCTATGAATGCATAACCCTTATGTTTTACACCCAACGCCCACTCGCAGAATTGTTTAATGTTTTTATGAATGATTGGTGTGCTGTCGTTGAAATATTGACTTTCTGAATGATTGATAATATGTATTCCTGTCTCTTGATTTGCTTCAAAATCAAAGAATACATATTTTGTTGATGGTGCATGTATGACTTTTTTCTTTATCTCACATTGGTGCCATAAAGGTTTTAGTTCTTTGCAGTTCCTACATTTTTCATATCCGCATTTATGTTATCCTTTGTATGTCTTAGCACACGAGATACATTTTTTCTTTACATCACACAACTTATTTTGTTTATGATTGTTGAGGCATTCATCATTAGGAAACTTCCTATTACACTCATTGCACGTTTTCCATTTTGAAATATTGTCATATCCTTTACATCCCTCGGTTAGATATATATTACATTTGAATTCACATGCGTGATTATGTTCGTATCCCTTCATACATTTCTCACAAAAGTTTTGTTTTGATAAGAATGCTTTCATACTTGTTATAGTGTCGTAATGGTTCATTGCTTTTAGTATGTATATATATTTTTTGTCCTTCATCTCAGTCTTATATATGATTTTGTCTGGATATTCAACAATAACAATGTTGTAGTCTATGTGTCTAGCAAACTCACTAATTTCAGAAAGCCCACACAAATCTTTCATGACACCAGCCTCCTCATGTAGTTTGTTTGCCAGTTCGTCTTGGATTCTGCGTCC
>WBZZ01000519.1:10000-15000 GCA_019918135.1 Paulinella micropora
ATAATAATAATAATAATAATAATAATAATAATAATAATAATAATAATAATAATAATAATAATAATAATAATAATAATAATAATACGCTTCGCCTTCATCTTCTAAAACACCATCTCGATCGGTTTCCTCGTCTAATTCTCGTTCGACTTCTGCTTCCCAGACATGGTCATCATCCCCTTCTCAAACTCCTTCTCCATCTGCTTCCTCTTCTACTTCTGAAACCTCTTCTATTTCTCGTTCGTCTTCTGCTTCGCAAACACTGTCCTCTTCCTCTACCTCTTCTATTTCTCATTCGTCTTCTGCTTCGCAAACACCGTCCTCTTCCTCTACCTCTTCTATTTCTCTTTCGACTTCTGCTTCGCAAACACCGTCGCCGTCCTCTTCCTCTTCCTTTTCTATTTCTCTTTCATCTTCCGCTTCACAAGCACCGTCGCTTTCCTCTTCCATTTCAGTTTCTTGTTCATCTTCTGCTTCGCAAAGACCGTCGCATTCCTCTTCCTCTTCTACGTCTCGTTCATATTCTGCTTCGCAAATCGCAAACACCATCGTCTTCCCCTTCCTCTCCTATGTCTCTTTCATTTTTTGCTTCGCAACACCTTCGTCTTCCCCATCTCTTTCATCTTCTGCTTCGCAAACATCGTCCTCGTCGCCTTCTGCATCCCAAACACCGTCCTCGTCCCCTTCATTTTCTATTTCTCTCTCATCTTCTGCTTCGCAAACACCGTCATCTTCCTCTACCTCTTCTAGGTCTCTTTCTTCTTCTGCATCGCAAACACCGTCATCGTCCCCTTCCTCTACTATTTCTCTCTCATCTTCTGCTTCGCAAACACCGTCATCTTCGCCTTCCTCTTCTATTTCACTTTCAACTTCTGCTTCGAAAACACCGTCCTCTTCACCTTCCTCTACTATTTCTCTCTCATCTTCTGCTTCGCAAACACCGTCATCTTCCTCTACCTCTTCTTTGTCTCTTTCTTCTTCTGCATCACAAACACTGTGCTCGTCCCCTTCCTTTTCTATTTCTCTCTCATCTTGTGCTTCGCAAACACCGTCATCTTCCTCTACCTCTTCTTTGTCTCTTTCGTCTTCTGCTAACACCGTCTTCCCCTTCACAAACTCATTCCCCTTCTGCTTCTGGTTCTGATTTTAGTTCTCCGACCTCGTCTCCCTCTCTGTCTGCGTCTCGAACACCTGTGTCTTCTTCATCACCTACTTCTTCTCAGTCAGCTTCTTCCTACTTACTTACTTACTTACTTACTACCTTACTTAGCTTACTTACTTACTTTACTTACTTACTTACTTACTTAACTCACTTACTCACTTACTTACTTACTTACTTACTTAGTTTCTTTCTTCATCTGCCTCTTCCTCTCAAACACCATCCCAATCTGCTTCTGCTTCTTCTGCAACCCTCGTCTATTTCTCGTTCACCTTCTGCGTCGCAAACACTGTCGTCTTCCCCTTCCCAAACTCATTCTCCTTCTGCATTCCGTTCTCCCTCTGCAACCTCCACCACTACCCCAGCTCCGACCACAACTGCCACTACTACCACAGCAGCTCCAACCACCACCACCACCACAGCTCCGACCACCACTGCCCCCAGCTGCCTGCCTTCGAGATACTTGTTTACTGCGGGCAGTTGCGATCCGAGCCTGTGCTGCAACGGCTGCAGAAATAAATGGTGGTGCAAGTAAATTAATTAATTAAGTAATCAATTAATTAATTAATCAATAATAGTGCTTCTCTGTCAATGGCTGATGCATTTCTGCACATGCGCCTCCATCGTCTCACCCGTGAGGGGAGTACGAAGAATTGACGATAAGCTCTAATGACACCGCAAGGGCAGTTCCAACACTTCCAGACGGGCCGGTATGTTCAATGAAAATACTGGTCCAGAAATAGACCGGTATGTTCAATGAAAATACTGGTGGCACCGACGGGAATCGAACTGGCGACAGGGCCCAGATGGTAGAACTTGACCACTGGGCTATCACGGTGTCCATAATTAATAATAATAATAACAATAATAATAATAATAATAATAATAATAATGATAATAATAATAATAATAATAATAATAATAATAATAATAAATAATAATAATAATAATAATAATAATAATAATAATAATAATAATAATAATAATAATAATAATAATAATAATAATAATAATAATAATAATAATAATAATAATAATAATAATAATAATAATAATAATAATAATAATAATAATAAATAATAATAATATAATAATAATAATAATAATAATAATAATAATAATAATATAATAAATAATAATAATAATAATAATAATAATAATAATAATAATAGTGCATCTCTGTCAATGGCTGATGCATTTCTGCACATGCGCCTCCATCGTCTCACCAGTGAGGGGAGTACGAAGAATTGACGATAAGCTCTAATGACACCCCCGCAAGGGCAGTTCCAACACTTCCAGACGGGCCGGTATGTTCAATGAAAATACTGGTCCAGAAATAGATCGGTATGTTCAATGAAAATACTGGTGGCACCGACGGGAATCGAACTGACGACAGGGCTCAGATAGTAGAACTTGACCACTGGGCTATCACGGTGTCCAAAATAATAATAATAATAATAATAATAATAATAATAATAATAATAATAATAATAATAATAATAATAATAATAATAATAATAATAATAGTGCTTCTCTGTCAATGGCTGATGCATTTCTGCACATGCGCCTCCATCGTCTCACCCGTGAGGGGAGTACGAAGAATTGACGATAAGCTCTAATGACACCCCCGCAAGGGCAGTTCCAACACTTCCAGACGGACCGGTATGTTCAATGAAAATACTGGTCCAGACGGAGCGGTATGTTCAATGAAAATACTGGTGGCACCGACGGGAATCGAACTGGCGACAGGGCCCAGATGGTAGAACTTGACCACTGGGCTATCACAGTGTCCACTATAATAATAATAATAATAATAATAATAATAATAATAATAATAATAATAATAATAATAATAATAATAATAATAATAATAATAATAATAATAATAATAATAATAATAATAATAATAATAATAGTTCTTCTCTGTCAATGGCTGATGCATTTCTGCACATGCGCCTCCATCGTCTCACCCGTGAGGGGAGTACGAAGAATTGACGATAAGCTCTAATGACACCCCCGCAAGGGCAGTTCCAACACTTCCAGACGGACCGGTATGTTCAATGAAAATACTGGTCCAGACGGAGCGGTATGTTCAATGAAAATACTGGTGGCACCGACGGGAATCGAACTGGCGACAGGGCCCAGATGGTAGAACTTGACCACTGGGCTATCACAGTGTCCACTATAATAATAATAATAATAATAATAATAATAATAATAATAATAATAATAATAATAATAATAATAATAATAATAATAATAATAATAATAATAATAATAATAATAATAATAATAATAGTGCTTCTCTGTCAATGGCTGATGCATTTCTGCACATGCGCCTCCATCGTCTCACCCGTGAGGGGAGTACGAAGAATTGACGATAAGCTCTAATGACACCCCCGCAAGGGCAGTTCCAACACTTCCAGACGGATCGGTATGTTCAATGAAAATACTGGTCCAGACGGATCGGTATGTTCAATGAAAATACTGGTGGCACCGACGGGAATCGAACTGGCGACAGGGCCCAGATGGTAGAACTTGACCACTGTGCTATCACGGTGTCCAATAATCATAATAATAATAATAATAATAATAATAATAATAATAATAATAATAATAATAATAATAATAATAATAATAATAATAATAATAATTCTTTTTGGTAATTATGTCCAAAGTTGGTTAGCTAACAGTGTAAGGGTTAAAAAGGCTCTTACTTACCTTAGCAGTGACAAACAGGTACACAGTAATGATTGGTATTAATAAGGTGTTTTCAGAACTGAGAAAATATCACGATAACTCACTGCCCGACTACTATGCTTATTACATAGTAAACGTCAGTGGCACAATCCAGCTCAAGAAGCGTTGCAGTAATCAGTGAACACACTTTCATTTGATCGGAAGTCATCTTCCGTCTCTAATCAATTCAAGTTCTACTCTTACGCTTCCTACTCATACCTATGAGCAGCAAGCATTTTATTTTTGACAGCAATGTCTGCGTAAAATCATTCATAAAACAGTAAGCAGTTGAATGGTTGGACTAAGACTTTTTATGAGAACGATATCATCATAACTCAAGGACATATATTGAGTCACTACATCATATGTAAATCACATATTATGTATCAGTTACAGTTAAGCTTAGGAATGTATAATACAATACTAAGCATGTAAGGTTATTTCTACGTTGTCAATCATATCAGTTATTAATATAGTTAAGCTTAAGAATGGACTGTGATAATATAACGGGACATCATGAATCTATTTTTGAGGACTGTGTTTGAGTTATATTAGCGACTTCAACGTCACGGTGACTCCGACCTTCCATTGAGCTATCGTTGGGGATAGTATAGAATTGACTGTATTAACAACTAATAATACTAATAACAGAAACAACTACCGCTACTCAAACGGATAATTAAGTAATATGGACATAACTGAGGAGAAAGGGTCTAATTAATGTCCAATGCTTTATTTAACTATTACAGACTCGAAGAGGCTCTTAACGCAGAAACTGAAGCCGGCCAAAACAACGGAACAGACTTCTCAGTCTCCACTCTAAACAGAGAGCTAACACATGCATGATAAATTTGCATTGGTGACACCCGGTAATGCTGAATGCACTCAACCCCAGACTAGTATTAATAATTCACATCTAGTGTCACTACTTCGCAAAGACTTTTATTATTAGTAAAGCTTCTTCAAGTTAAAACTTGAAAGAGATTTCGCAAAAAAAAAAAAAAAAAAAAAAAAAAAAAAAAAAGGAAAAAAAGAAACACTAAAAGGATACTGGCTTCGGGTATATAACTCGTAGTGACGAGTCACTGTGGGGATAGTATAGTTA
>WBZZ01000519.1:35000-45991 GCA_019918135.1 Paulinella micropora
AAAAAAGAGCCACGGACTTATCGCCGACGAGGTTAAAAAATATTTCCAGAATTTGTATCTGAAAGTGGAATGAATGCAGACGACGGAAAAAGCATCCTTGAAGGAGTATCATATATAGAATTTATACCAATATTAGTCAGTGCTTTTCAACATATGGCGGAAAAGGTAGTTAATTTAGAAAAAAGAAAATGAAAATCTTATGAATATACTACAAGACCAAGCAAACCAATTAGCAGAAATCAGAGTGGCCGTTCTTGATAATGTCAAACAATAATACAACCAGACTTCACAGACCACCACCTATTATGGATATGGATGGCGAACTAACTCCAGAATTAAAGTCTCGTGTTCTTGAAGTAGAACTAAAGACTGAGAAAAAAAAATAGAGCACGAATTAGAAGATAACTGGAATTGTTGTTGTATAAAAAACAGACCAACTGACAGCCGACTTATTAAATACTTATTTCAAATGGGTATCATTATTGCCATTATAACCCTTTGTATCGTAAGGCTATCTGAAAAGAACTTGCCGTGCGAGGTTGCTAATACTTATGTCGGTATTTTAACATTGCTTATCGGCATTTGCCTTCCATCACCTTCTTCAAGTAAGAAATGAACACTCATATAAATGTATTTTATACCAAGAACTATCGCTGGCACAGATTAAAGGAATTGCTTCATCAAAACTAACACACCAATCACTCATAGGCTTATGCACATATTTAAATTTAGTTTCTATTCCTTGCTTTATACAATAAGCACAACTCTCATTCTTTTTTTCGCTTACCCGTGAGTAAAAGTCGCAGGCCGTCCGACCTAACACAGACCACATAACCAAGAATATTAAAATCATTTTTTTATATTATACAAAATATATGATGAGTGAGTTCAAATACCAAAAGATTATTTTTCTGAGCAATGACTTTGCTGGAGGAAGAAAAACATTTAATAAAAATATTCAAATGTCATTCACACCCACCAAAATGAATGTTAAGTTTATTCACTACTATAACGACCAGACAGAGACAAAAACCAGAATTCTTTACATAGATAGAATTGAAATTATTGGAACATTTGCAGATAGTAATATAGCAAACATTTCAAATCTCGGTTATAATTTGGGTGTTGTCGGATGGACTGAAGGACAATATACATTTAAAGTCCTTGAAGCTGACAGCGGAAATATTGTTACAGGAAATTTAGCGGGAAGAATTGTTGTGTGTTTGGAATTCCTCGCTTAGAATATAGGATGCAAAAAATCAATAATGTCAAGGTGAAGCCTGTAAAACAAGAGGGTGATGGAAACAAAAAAGCAAAAGGTTATAAATTATTCAACGAGCCGTATGCCAATATATTTCTACTCGCCCGTAAGAAGAGCGGGAAAACAACGGCACTCTTTGAAATACTGAAACGGACTACAGACAGAAAAACCCGTATTGTCATTATTGCTTCAACGATACACAAGGACTACATTTATAAGGCAATGGTTAAGCACTTTAAGAACAGAGGCAACCCGATGGCAATATATACCTTTCTTAAATCAGATGGTGTAAATGTGATAGACTATGAACTTGACAAACTGAACAGACAGGAAGAGCAACACGAAGGAGAAGTAAAACAGGACAAAGAAGAAATAGAGAAGCCACAATTTTTATACTTTGGAAAAGAAGAAAAAAAGAAACAGAGCGCCGCGGAGGCGAGACCAAGTAAGTATATTTCGCCAGAGGTTGTTTTTGTTTTGGACGATTTAGGGAGCGGATTAAGAGACAAGTCCGTAAGTGATTTGTTAAAAAAGAACAGACACTATAAAAGTAAGGTGATTATGTCAAGCCAGTATTTAAACGACCTAGTACGGCCAGAAGCCATTAAGCAGTTAGATTATTTATTAATCTTTCCGGGTCAGTCTCAGGACAAAATGGAACTCGTGTATAAACACTTAGACTTATCTTTTGACTTTGATTATTTTCTTCAAAAGTATCACGAAGTAACAAAGGAGAGATTTAATTTTCTTTATGTCTCAAGTGTTGATGATGAGTTAAGAAAAAACTTCAATTTCAGATTAAAATGATATTTGACAATTTCACTTCGTGCTATTCGCACTCTCGTTTATTGTCAAACATCGAAACCATTAAAGCAAAAACGATGTTTTATGAAACCGCGTAGCGGGTGAATAAAATATCAAAATAAAAAATTTAAAATTAATTATTTTTTTCTGTATTATATATTTCACTATCTTTTATGGTAGTTAAGACAACTCGTGCTGAAGTCATTCCAACAATCGGCAAACGAACTATTAACTCAAGCACCAACATGGCTGGAGGTAAAAAGAAAACTGGTCGCAAGAAGAAGCAAGGAGGCAAGGGACAGGCTGGCGGTAAAATTAACTGACAAAAAGTGGGGAAAACCGCAATGGCCGTTGATAAATTTCTTCGCAATAATAAGTTAATCTCTAGGACTGCGGGAGCATTAAGTAGCGTCGGGGTACCTTACGCTGGTAGTGTTGGTGCTGTAGCATCAAGACTGGGGTATGGTAAGCAGAGAGGGCGAGGAGCACTCAAGTTTTAAAGATATTTTGTTCTGACTTCGTCATCACAAAACATCGACGACCATTATTTTTTTCTTAATAAAAAATCGATGTTTTAGAATAAGCGATAATGCGAAGCATGAAGCGCAATTCTAAAATATCAAGGGCAAAAGTACGTCCACCGCGGGTTTATAGGAATACGAGCGGGATACCATATATTATCCAGAAGGGTAAAAAATATTATCTTAATTTCGGTAAAAAGACAAATGATATGAGCACACTTCAAATCGTTAAACTTTTTATGAAATACTTGAGCAGACCAAAAGCAAAGAAAAAAACAAAGAAGGAAGACTTGCGAAAAGTCCAGAGTTTGTCGGAGATTGAACAAAATACCAGAACCGCCATTAATGACCACTTAGACAAACTCAGAAAGGAGAAATACGAAAAGATTGATGAGATAGACCAAAAAGAGAAAAAAGCACGAGTTGATGCTGAAGAAGAAAAGAAGAGGCAAGAAAGAAAAGACATAGCAGATGCTAAGGAAAGGCAGGATGAGTTAGCAAGGATACACCGCAATGAACTATCCGATATAAAGGAACGACAAGAACAAAAAGCCAGAGAACTAAGAAGGGAGCAAAAACTCATAGATGATGTAAAATATGAAGAAGATAGAAAAAATAGGATACAAGCATTACCACCGCCACCACAATATCAATATATTATGCCACCACAGCAGGGGCAACCACAAGCACCGCCACTAGGAGCACCACCACAAGCACCGCCATTACCTAATTTAGGAGATGAAGCACCATTGAAAACGAAAGAGCAATATGAGGAAGAAAAAAAGCAAAAGCAGAAAGATATTGAAACACTGAAATTAGCAGGATATACAGATAAGTTCATAAAAAAGATGAGTCGTAAAGACTTACAAAAAGCCAGTCAAGATATTCAGACGGCTATAGCCACAGCGACATCTTTAGAGGAACAGAAAAAGTTAGCAGAAGAATATAAAGAAAAACTTGAAAAGGAAGAAAAGAAAGCAGAAGAAAAGGGTAAGCATTTTGAACATTGATAAATTAATCAATTTTTAATCTCTGCATTTTCAAAAACTTATCACCCAAACATTACTATAAAAGAGTTAGCACAGGCTTTAAAAAAGAGACTAGATAGTGATGGACATAAAAAATTAAATTACAAAGACACTTCAAAGTGGATTATTGACATGATTAAAAGGTTTAATATTGATGTTGGAAATGAAAAGGAAAACGTAAAAAGAAAAGTGGCGGATTATGCTAGATATGAAGAGTATATGGGTATTAATGAGCAAAAAGGTAGTGGAGCGAAGACATTAGAAGAATTAATTGATAAAGTATTTTCAATAGCGAAAATAAAAAATACTTAGCCCGCAAAGATTGGAAACACACAATGAACAAACATGATTTTGTAAATACTCTAACGAACAAAATGACTATAGACACAAATGTAGATAAACAAGTTTCAAATGATTTGAATATTGACGAGGGAATGCCCCAACCGCTACCCCCGAGCGTCACTTCACAGCAACCAGAGCCACAGCAACCACAGCTAGACCAAACACCACCAGAGGAGACAACCATACCCCCGAGTGTCGCGGAGACACCAGAGCAACCACAGACAGACGAGCAACAGCAAGAGCAACCACAGCAAGAGGGTGAGGGGCGGGGACTAATGACTAATGAAATAGACGACATAATGAAAAAATATGGATGGTATCTCGGAGCAATAGCCAGCGATGAAATCTACAAGTTGAAGCCAGAAAGCAGAAAGCGATACGGATTTATTATGAATTTGGACAATCACAAGCAAGCAGGGTCTCATTGGATTGCTATATGGCTAAGTCTAGATAAAGACAGGAGTGTTGAAGTGTATGACCTATTAGCACTTTACGAGCCGACGGAAGACTTTCAACAACAAACGAAAAGACTAATTGACCGAAGCCACCCCGATAGTTATTTATTAATGAAGGTCAATCAAGTAAAACAACAATCAGACACATCGGATACCTGCGGGTGGCATAGTATGAGGTTTCTTCTCCTTCGTTCAAAAGGTGTAAGGTTTAAATTCGCCAGCGGTTATACAGATTTAAAAGAAGACGAAGCAGAAAAGTTAAAATCACAGAATGGTTATGGATTTGACACCTTTTTGTAAAAGATATTTTCTAATATATAGATTTTTGAGGTTGTAGGTGGTTTTTATAAAAAGCACCTACGATGGAGTACAAAGGAGGCAGGTCGAGCGGTATATACTACATAAATAGTAAAAATAGAATAACGGGTACAGACAGCGACTTTACACACGAAATCAATATGAAGGGGCTAGACAATCCCACACATGGTAAAATTCTTCATATCTATGTGCCGAAATCGCATTACTCTGTGGTTTCACCATATAATACTTTTACATTATCCGAAGACGGGTATGAGGCTTTAATTACAATACCTGAGGGAAACTACACAATGAACAACTTAAAAAAATAAACTGGCCGAGGTACTGACGACAGAAAGTCCGAATGATTATACTTATGTAGTCTCAAGCAACAATACAAACACAGAAGCGGAGGATGGTAAATTAACATTCAGTGTTTCAAATAACGGAGGTATTGAACCGCGGTTTATATTTGATGCTGATACACGTATTCACGAGGTAATGGGTTTTGATAGAAATTCAACATATTTCTTTGCTAATGATTTTATTAAATCGCCAAATGTAATTATTTAACTGGTAAAAAAACTCTGTATCTTCAATCGGATTTGGTGAATGAAGGTGATAATCATGTGCTTCAAGAAATATATACAGCCAACGAAATTCCTTTTGGGTCTGTCATTTACGACGGCTCTGGTAGTGAATACGGAAAAACATTGTCCACTAATTCAAACAACGTATTTAGATTTTACTTAACGGACGAAAATGACCAAGCAATCAATCTTAATGGTTTGGGTATCGTTATGACTTTATTGGTTTATCGTGAAACTAATTATTTTAGTTTATTTAATTCATTTTTCAATCTTTTGAAACATAGATAAATTAATTTTTGATTTATAAACAAAAACTAGTTTTTGTGTTATAGCAAAAATCAATTAATTAATTGATTTTTTTATAATTATTTTTTTCTATAAATATATTTGCTGTGTATTAATCAACTTATACCACTTCAAAAACAAAACAAAAATGCCGTCTCAAGTTGGATATGGACAGGAATTAGACCACCAACCGAAAGAACTACTAAAAGGAAAATACGAATAAAACAAACTTACAAGTCGTGAAGGCTCGGGTAATATTACTCTCACCACAGCGGGAGGTAATGAAAGCACCTTTGAAATCCCTACCCGCCCGCTGAACCTCGCCCGTAGTGTGCTGCGATTTACTTACACTCCACGGAACCCAGGACAGAACAATGCTAATCGTATCTTCATGGATTGTCTAAGCATGATTAGGAGTATTGAATTACGAAGCCGAAGCGGGCAGTATCTGTGTAATCTTCAACATGTGGGAAATTATACCAAGATGATTTGGAAACCCGAAATCAGTTATGATAAGTATATGTCTTTGGAGAACCATGGTGGAGGTGTTTCTAGCGGTGCGTTGCTTCAGAAGTGTAATGTGCTTAATGATGCTACTTTGAATATTGCTTCAAGACATTTTCAACCCGCGGGTGCTGGTGCTTCTGTCGTTGCTGGTGCAGCCACTTTCGGAAACATTCAGATTACTGCAACTAATGCGGGAGATGTGAGTGGTGCTATAATTAACTCTATTAACGCTGTCGGTAATAGTGTCAAGACATTGGTAAATCTCCCATCAATGAGTGCTCGTCGTCATGATGACCTTTTGAATAGTTTTAACGGAGTAGGAGGTTCATTCGTCAATGTCGCTTATGAGGAGGCGAAGTATTTTGAAGTCGGAGCAATTCAGGGTGCTGCTACTGCTGTCAATGCTGCAGATGACACACCTGTTATCAATGTTAAATTACCTTTGGGAATGATTTTTGGAACTATTTTTGAAATTGATAAAACACTTGGTTTTAATGAAATTATGGATATGCGGATTGTTTGGGAAGGAACTAGTAGAACTATGTTTACTGGAACCAGCGCCACTAACATTGCTGAAGCTGTAATTGGTGCAACTGGTGCTATTGTTTCAAATTTGAACTTGTTTCTCGCGGTTGAAACAAACCCAAATGTCATCCTTGGTGTTCAAAGCAAAATCGCTGGTGAAGGTTTTAGATTTACTATTGAATATCATATCTCTTGGAAGCACAACCTTGGAAGTGGTAATCAGAACTTTGTGGTAAAAATGAACAGATCACAGGGTGAAAGAATTCGTCGTATCTATACATCCGCTTTTCATAATTCAGAAAGTTCTTCTACTTCTTTCGACAATGACCACAGAAACGACACTAAAATTAGAACTTATTATACTACTATTGATGGTAGCAGAATGCAACAATTTGACATTGATACTTCTGATAATGAAGACTATATGATTTTGAAGGATAAGTTGAAGGGAAGTGCTATCCTAAACACCGATATCTATAAATACAACTGGTTTCATGTTGATTACTGGGATAACAACCGCCCACTTCACGAGAAGAATGTTGAAGGTTATGAAAAGTCTGGTCTGAGCCTTGACACTGAGAGACGATATGAATTCTCTTCAACCACTGCGGGAAACAATCTCAATCACTACACATTTGCCATTCTTCAACAAGATGTAATTATAAGAGGTATTGAAATTATTAAGACTTAGAAAGATTTAGAAAATCTTTCAGCAAAAAGGTTCGGTGAAACTTTTACAAAAGTTTCAAAAGAATAAAGAAAAATAAAAAAGAAAAGTATTTTTTTTAATATATATAAACAATGACTACTCACCAGAGAAATTTAATCTCACAAAATCCTGACGGAGATTTCGTAAATGTAAAAGTCGGGCATGATGGTTATCTTGAGACTAATGTTGAAAAAACAGCATTTGGTGAATTAGCAACATCACAATGCACGCCGATTATACAAGAAACATTTATGTATAATGTAAATACCTCTAAGTGGAACACAAGCACTACTAATGCTACATTAGAGCAAAAGAGTGCTATGGCATATCTAACAACACAGGCTGTTGGAGGTTCAAAATTATTCATTGAAACAAAAAAGAAAATTAAATATCGTGCTGGTATGGGGGTATGTGTCAGATTTACTGCTTTGTGGAATACAAATGAAGCAGGCGGATATTCATCTTATGTAGGTATTGGCGATTCCTTCCTGACGGACGGATTTTTCTTCTCAAGAGAAAATGGTGTAATGAAAATATACTAATTAAACAACTCCACTGTCATTACCGAGGTTAAACAAAGTCAATGGAATGTAGATAAAGCAGATGGAACAGATTACTTACCAGCCATTGATTTCAGTAAGGGTAATGTATTTCTGAAGATTAAATACCAATACTTAGGTTTTGGTCAGATATAATTTATATTGAAAATCCGAACACGGGAATATTTCAACTAGTCCATGCTATACGATATGCTAACAGCAAAACTGCTCCTTCTCTTAATAATACTACTTTACCATTCTTGGCTTCTATAGCAGTTGGTGCTAATCCGCAAATCCAAAATCTTAGAATTGCCAGTGTTGGATGCTTTATTGAAGGAACTGAAATCATAAGAGGTATTCCATTTATTTATGAAAGAACAGCAAATACGACGAATGTAGCAACTCATGCTTTTACTACGAGAAATAATAGTAATATTATTGGAAACACTATTGCTAATTATAGTATAGTGTATCCAAGACGGCTAAATGTCTTAAATACAGATGGTAAATCTGGTGTAATCATTAAAGTAATAAAAAATGCTACCCTTACTGGTGCCGTCTATGCTGAAAACAATACTAATACAAGTCTGGTTTCATTTGATACTACCGCAACTATTGCTGGTGGAAATACTATAGCCGTTGTATTTGTTAATACGAATGATGCTCAAAGCATTGATTTTAATGATTATGATTTAGATGATATGTTGCCAAGCGAAAGGCTAACTATAACAGCACAGGCTACTACAAATCAGACTATAAGTATTCAGTATGCTTTTACTTGGTTAGAAGACCCATGAAAGCAAAAAAAAAAAAAAAAACGAAAATGGAAGCGTGGATTTTCAAATATCACTTTTTAAAATACTTGATATTTTTTTTTTCTAACTTCATTCATTTCTTCATTTTTTCTAGAAATGAAAGTACACATTCTACATCGCAAAATCTATCATCGTCAATTGAAACTGATAACACATTTTTTTCTTACACTCTTTACAATGTGCTTTATTTAATATACATCCTTCTTCTGTACATGTAGCATTCGCTATTTCTTCGCCAACATTAGCCTTGATTTCGGTAATTCCAGTCTCTTTTAAATCAGTCGCCTTAAAAGGAGTGCTTGGTTCCTCCATTATAATTTTTGCTAGTGTAGCCTCCAATGGAATAACTACTTTCACATTGTCATGCTGACCGAAGGTCGCAACTTCAACTTCGTTGGAGTCCCTCGGCTTGTATTGTTCATAGAAAGAAACATGTCTGGCTTAGTCCATTTTATTGTTGGCATTTTGACATTGCCGCTGTCAAGGTTCCATTTTTCAATTTCATTCAAGTAGTCTTGTTATGTGTTCAGGTCTGACATGATATATATATAAATATTAAAAAAATCTTTTAGCAAAAATATCAAATATATTTTTTAACTTCACTTTTAATGTCAGTAAATTTCTCAAACCACGGCTGTTTCATAACCCATTCAAGGTATGGTTGGTTTGTCAATGGTAGCAACATCTTGAATTTTCTTACCTTTATACTTACCGAATGGAAAAATATCCCTTGGCTTGCCTGCCCGTGCATTTTCAATCATTTGGATTTCGTCAGTGATTATCTTTTTAACATCGGTAAGAGAAAATGTTTCTTTTTTATTTTCAATAGAGAGTTTCTCAAACTTCTCACATAATCTGGTGAGGGTGGTCATTGGTCTATATAGAGTGGTAAAAAATTTTATGGAAAAAATTAATTATTTATCATCTTTATTTTTTTTTTAAATCCAAAAGGTCTAGTTTCAATCGCATTCTCTACAATTCCGATAACTTGTCTTTTCGTATATGTAAAACTAAATATATTTTCTAAGTATTCGCTTGTTATTTTTTCTTTTGTTTATCTCGTGTTATCTTGTTGTTTTCTATTATAACTACTTTTCCAGATTTCTCAATTCGCTTAGCAATCATTAATTCTTCATCAGTCTCCAACAATTCAGCCAGTTCATTTTTACCATTCTCAAATAATTCAGTGTTCGTAATACCTAGCCCACAACTTATTACACTTAACATATTCGGTAAATTCAATGCTTTTTTCGTTTCATAATTCATACTAAATCCTTTTACTTTCATACTTGCTTTACCATTATCTAATAAGTATCCATAACATTTCGGCCCTCCTCCCACAAAGGTTTTTATTTTTGCTCCTTTCAATTCATCTGTCCAATCTCCCAGTAAATCTCCCGTCTCTACATCTGCCTCGTTAATTTCTTTGTTAGTCGTATATATTACGCTGTCTGTGTCATAATACAATATCCTATTGCCTAATCTGTCCATCATATTGTAAAGTCTCATTCTCGCGTGGCATGTAGTAAATAAAGCAACCACAATATTTGTTTTAATCGGGTCGCTCACCGCGTCCTGTTTTAAGTCATAACTGGCTTCTACAATTTGGTCGTTAATTATGTTAATATTTATATTATCCACTGATTTATCGTTCAATAGTTTGTATAAGGTATCTTTATCCTTTATCATTTTATTCTGTGTTTTATTTTGTTTCTGTCCAAATTTACCACATAAAGAGTTCAAGCACAACTTAGCCACTGCTCGCCGTCCTTCGTTTTTAAATATTTTGCTTTCATCCATCTTAATTCCCATTTTAACTTCCATGCTGTTTATGTAATTTTGTTTTTCTGCTTCCGTATTACATCCAGCGGGATATCCGCTGGATTCTTGTTTTACTTTCAATAATGTCTTTATGTATTCTTTGAATAAGCTACTGCTTTGTTCTTTCCAGTGCCATACTTCATATACTTTTATCAACTTATACCCTTTGTCTAAGGCCTTGTAAATTTCTGGAGTTGCACATGTACCAGTTATTGCTCGTTCTTTATCTGTGTGCTTACATTCTCCATGTTGCTCAGTCATTCCGCACTTATCGCATAAGTAATACATCATCTTACCTCTGTCCGCCTTCGGTAAGACTGGGTGTAGTAAGCCTCTAGGTGGTAGCATCTTAACCTTAGCCACTCCGAAATATTCTCTGTTTATAATTTGTTTTTCATCTCATTTCTTTCGTCGTCATTATTCGGTCGTATTATGATATGGTGTCCGCTTGGATAAAGGTCGTAATACATCACGGTCGGATAAAGTGAGCAT
>WBZZ01000520.1:0-5000 GCA_019918135.1 Paulinella micropora
TGCATGTATGTGTGTGTGTTTATGTATGTATGTGTGTATCTGTGTGTGTTTATGTATGTATGTGTGTATCTATGTATGTATCTGTATGTGTGTGTATGTATGTATGTATGTCTGTACGTATGTGTATCTATGTATGTATTATGTATGTATGTATGTGTGTATGCATGTATGTATGTATGTATGCATGCATGTACGTGTGTATATGTATGTATGAGTTTAGGTATGTAGATAGATAGATAGGTAGGTAGGTAGGTAGGTAGGAAGGTAGGTTGGTAGGTAGGTAGGTAGGTAGGTAGGTAGGTGGGTATGCAAGGGAGAGCGAGCGAGCGAGCGAGAGAGAGAGAGAGAGAGAGAGAGGCATGTTTGTACCTGCTCCTCCTCACGTGCCTGTTGCTCTGTCTCCTCGGCCTCCTTTACCTCTGTGCACATAACATACATGCGTACAAAACATACATGCGTACATGTGAATGCACATAAAATACATAACATAAATGCGTAAAAAACACACTGCGTACATAACATACAAAACATACATGCGAACATAACACCATGCATACAAGTACTCATACATTTCATGCATTACATACATGCACAATTAAAGACATTCATGCTGCATACATCACACTTTCATAGATTGCATACGTGCATACATTACATTGCATTACATATATGCATAGATTACATGCATTAGTATTGCTAGCATTCTTTGCGAGTCTGCGGACAATACCATTTCATATTTGCGATGTTTGGTTGTGTGAATCGGTGCGATTAGTCTAATAGTGCAAAAGTTTATGAAAAAATTTCGCTGGATCAGAAGGACGTGAAAACGCGTTCGTGGTGTAATGAATGCAGATGCACAGCGGCGAAGTCAACTAGCAGAGCGATGAAAGGAGTATATATCAGCGTCCGAATTCAACGATAGAGAAAACTGAACAGGGGAGATAAACGGAAGGCAGCACAAAACATACACATAACCGTATCACCCGAAGACACAACAGCATCAACCGCAAGCGCCTGGATGCATGATAAATACCATCGTTGGTAAAGTCTGCCTTGGTGATTTGGTTCTTCTTGTCCGCCATTGTTCTCTGGCGGAACAGAAGAGACGATCAAGACAAATCCCTTCTGTTTGTCTTTCAAACAGATTCTTTACGCCGCGAAACAAAAGCCACCCGCACTGATTCCGCCCTATCAAGAGCAGAAGAGAAACTGCGTTTAAACGATTTCTGCGGTGGAAAAAAAGGTAATGATTCGGTAAACACTGCAACCACACGTGGAAAAAGAAGAATTTTTCATGCCGTAGAGATTTTCACGGGAGAATGCAAAATGAACGCGATCTACGTCATAAATTGTGGAAAAGCCGGTCCATCTTCTATAGTTCGGCATTTTCATAGCAGTTCCTCGGGAAAATGAATGGCAACAAGTGGACCAAAAAAAACAAAAAATACAGAAAAACAGGACGTCACACCACACCCCAAAAGGCCTGGCCTGTGGTGCCACTTTCACACCCAGAACCTGAAAAAAACGCTATTGTACATTAGCATAAAGCACTAGCATAGCATACCATAGCATAGCATAGCATAGCATAGCATAGCATAGTAGCATAGCATAACATAGCATAGCATAGCATAGCACAGCACAGCATAGCACAGCTTAGCATGACACATAGCATAGCAGAGCACAAAGATAGCACAGCAGACCGTGACAGAGACGTGCGCCTTGCTGGCGCTACTGTCACAGCTCTTACCTCCATAGTCCATGCTCTGGCCTAGCATAAAAATAATAATAATAATAATAATAATAATAATAATAATAATAATAATAATAATAATAATAATAATAATAATAATAATAATAATAATAATAATAATAATAATAATAATAATAATAATAATAATAATAATAATAATAATAATAGTGCTTCTCTGTCAATGGCTGATGCATTTCTGCACATGCGCCTCCATCGTCTCACCCGTGAGGGGAGTACGAAGAATTGACGATAAGCTCTAATGACACCCCCGCAAGTGCAGTTCCAACACTTCCAGACGGGCCGGTATGTTCAATGAAAATACTAGTCCAGAAATAGACAGGTATGTTCAATGAAAATACTGGTGGCACCGACAAGAATCGAACTGGCGACAGGGCCCAGATGGTAGAACTTGACCACTGTGCTATCACGGTGTCCTAATAATAATAATAATAATAATAATAATAATAATAATAATAATAATAATAATAATAATAATAATAATAATAATGTTTAAGTTCCCAGGCCCGGTTTCCAATTGGAAACGATATTAATTTACTTTCCGGCACAAGAAAAAATAATAAAATGATATTTATTTATTGAAAATTACTTATATTATGAACAAACTAGACATAAAGTCATCAAAAATTTAATACAAAACTTAAAAATGAAAATGTTCTTCTCAGGCCGCCCCCTCACACCTAAGTCACACAAAAGACTGTTTCCAATTGGAAACGACATTAATAATCACCTGAAACAAACCCCCTTTTCTTTTTCCTCGGGTCTCCATGCTTAATGTGCCACGCATGACACCCGCGACCCTTAGTCCCACACAGCGGCATCTCGGGCCCGCAGGTCTCACAATAAAATGACGTGATGATCTTGGATGAACTTCCCTTAACAAACTTACATACCCTGCATCTGCGTCTTTTCGGCCTTGCGGTGGATTGATTCCACGACTCCCCTGCCTCCCTTTTGCGTCGAATTGCATCACTCATAGCCACCAGAGGGTACATAGCTAATTTCGTGTGAGGAAGGTTTGGTTCGGGACCTCGGAGGTTCTCGCTAGCCGGGCTAAGCATAGCCCAATCAATCTCAGAGGCTTTTTTGGCTGTTAAGAGCTCGTTTGCAACCAAATTTTTGAAAAAGCCTGGCCTGGTGGTTCCTTTCGAACGCAGATAAGTAGAGATGGTCGTGGTACTGAAGTGCATGTAATGAAGGTAAGCGTTGGTCATAACAAAGTCCATCAAAATCAAGAAATCGTTAACTTTCCAATCCCGCACAACGACATTCAAATTCATGTTTGCGTGCCCTTGACGAAGAGAGTTGAAGCGATCCACCGCATTGAAACATTCGTAGTACTTAGCAACCACGTCACACCGCGAAACAAACGCCGTACGCTTACTGAATCGTGCCTCTCGTGCTTTGCCCCCCAATGTAGTGCCGCAGGTGGCTATGATTTGCTGCATATTGTGGTCGTTCTGATTCACTGCCAACAAGCGAATACCATCTTTAGTGCACGTGGCTGACGCCAAATCGCCTTTGTTGTTCCCTCTGGCATGCCATAAAGTGAATTTGGGATAATTGCGGGTAGCCGTCTTTACCATTCCAATAAAATCTAGCCCATGCACCTTGACAACGACTGCTGTTCGTACACTAGCAAACCACGAGTCTCCTACAACAATGCGACCTGTACCATGCCACGGCTTGACTAGTCTCACTGTGGTTGCTGTTGTGACACCCCAATCATCTACCCCTGCCTTTGCACGATCTCGATCTTTTCCTTCTACACATTCCATAGCAATACAGATGCCTGTTTCAACGCAGCAGGTAGTATGGTACTCACGGCCCAAAGGAATGGGCTTGCGTGGGACGTACACCTGACCAGGCATTTCTTTGCCTGTCCACTTGCCCATCGACTCGTCGACAGTCAGGCAAGTGCCAGGCATGATGGCATCATTGAACTTCTTATTGCACTCTTCCATCAAAAAACGCACAGGCAGAAAGGGATCTTGTTCAGTGGCATCGGGTCCGAAACGCAAGCAGTGAAGGATAGCTTCGAATCGATTTTTTGACATGAATCTGCCGAAGTTGTCCCCAGGCAAACCGTCTGGCCCTACCTCACCCTCGTCCATCCAATGTCCCCTGCGCCTGCCCCTATCTGCAACTGAAATTTTGACAAGTAACCCCAGGAAAACAGCAAATTCCTCCTGTGT
Organism: Paulinella micropora; assembly: GCA_019918135.1. NCBI lineage: Eukaryota > Cercozoa > Imbricatea > Euglyphida > Paulinellidae > Paulinella > Paulinella micropora. The sequence goes on from WBZZ01000520.1 coordinate 3,964, forward strand.
TATTGCTTTCTTCAACCAAGAGTCTTTCTGTTTAGCTATCTCCACGTTAGTAAATTCAATCAACCGACTGATAGCTTTTGGAGGCATGAAGTGCATGAAGTGTCTATGCAAGAAAAGAAAAGACAAGGAAAAAAACAAAGAAAAACATGACAAGAAGGTGCAAGTAAGTGCAGCAAGCAAAGGAAACATAGACAAGACAAGCACTCGAAATGAATGACTTTGGAACTGAAAATCTCTGAACACACAAAACTTTTTTCAAACCCAACAGCAACAAATGGTGCACACACATACATACTGTTCAGTGTTGACTGGAAATGAGTGAAAAATGGCAAACAGCAGAGAGATTGGGAGAAGTTACTGAAGAGGGGAAGCGTTTGCGGCGCCCTGTAGCCTGGTCTTGGGCTGGAAGATCGGTCTGTCTGCACTCCAATCAACAGTTTGTGGCTCCAACTTCCAATGAAAACCGTTCTTTACCAACTTGGTGTCCTCGTCATACACTTCGCTTTCCTCGCAGGGGCAAATATTGAACCCAGTATGCGTTTCCTCTTCTCCTACTTCGTCAGTGTCTGAGGCAGACAGATTGTGGTCTGGCTCAGCTTTTTCCTCCTCCTTCCCCTCCTCTTGGTTCTCCTCGACTGTCTCCTCGTCATCACTGACATCTATGAGGACCTCCTTCAAACTAGCATCAATACAGGAAAAAGCACCCACTGCCTGCTCCTGTTCAGCACGCAGAACATTGGACGAAAAGAAATAATCCTTGTCGTCCAGATTCAGCGTTACAAGTGCTTTGTGGTGTTTTGTTTCCTTGTCCTTCAATTTCCCAACAAGCCTTATGTCCCCAAAAACACTTTCTCCAAATTTTCGTCTTGCCCAAGGCTTTCCAAGTTTCACAGCAGGGACCGAAACGCAGCTCCCCACCTCCATCTTTTTTCGAAAAATGCCTCAGACAATGCAAAAGTGGGAAAAAAGGGGTGGTCAGTCAAATGCAGATTTCTCGAACTTCTACCAACCGTTTTCGGAACAAATTTTACACGTCG
>WBZZ01000520.1:10000-27500 GCA_019918135.1 Paulinella micropora
TCGGCTAGTTGAGGTTTAACTTCTTCCTGTTCTTGTTCGTCCATTTTGGACTTTAATAATTGTTGAGGACTGACTAGTTCGTGGTCACCAAGTATTAACTTAAAGCCTTTCCGACCTTTAACTGTATATACTTTCTTTGAATACTGAACATCACCCTTAGAAAAAACCGTTCTTTCTAGTTCTTTTCTTACGGTTGAATTCTTAGGAAATTTATTAATAAGACCAGCCCTGTATATTTCTTGATCGTTCTTCTTTTTACCATAATAAACTTCCATAGGTGTAGCCTTTATTGTATTATGATATGTATTATTATAATTATCAACAATTTCATTAATGTAAGGCACCCAAACAAAATCGTCATTAACTTCCCACATAAAATTTAAATCATTTCTTATTGTTCTAATAAATCTATCTACTATACCCATAGTTCGGTGGTCGCCAACTTCGTTAGTAGTATGTTGAATTCCGTTGTCTTTAAAGTATTCAGCAACTTGACCTTTATATTCACTCCCGTTGTCGGACGTAATCCTTTTAGGTTTCGGCATTTTTTTTAATCCTTCCAATACTTCACCAGTTGATTTATTTTTTATCGGTTCAATCCAGCCACGACGAGAATAAACATCAATCATTACTAATCCAAAGTTGTAGTTTTTGTTTCCTTTCTTAGTAGCTATTTTAGACATATCCATTAAGTCAATAAACACTTGGCTTAATGGTTCTGGCTCAGGGGATAGTATAGTATTCCATTTTTTAGGGGTCTTAGATTGATGGTGTATTTCAGAAGCTTCTTCAATTTTCTTTTTTTCAAGTTCTTCCTTATCTTGCGGAGACTCCGCCTCCGCACCTCCGGGTTCATTGTTTTGTGCTGTGTGTTTATTGTCCATACTATATATTGAAACTTTTAAAAAAAGTTTCACAAAACTTGGGATTGTTTGCGAAGCCTTGCTTCTCAAAGCAAGAAGGGCTTGCCCTTACTAGAACTTCAAAAATATTTTAGATGTATCATTGTTTTCTTTTTTTGGTTTCTCGGGTTGTTGGTTATAAACATTGACATTAACACGGCCAGTCTTCTTACCTTTACCTTTCTTGGGCTGTTCCTCTTCCTCACTTTCCTCGCTCTCACTCTCACTCTCCTCTTCCACTTTCTTTTTTACCGCTTTCTTCTTCTTCTGTTTAGTCTTCAATTTTACACCCGCAACCCGTTGGGCTACGATATCTACAAAGTCGTGTTCTACTTCCTCATCCGAACTGCTTTCCTCACTTAGCTCACCGTCTCTACCATCAATCATATCCTTAGCCAACTGTTTCTTTGACACATGGTCCATCTTTTCGTCTTCGTTCATTTCTTTCACATTTTTAGCCTCTTCCTCCGCTAGTAGCTCACGGGCCCTCTCAATCTTTCTTTGCCTCGCATACTGTTTCTTCATTACAGTAGCTTTTTCAAGATTTTTTATGGCAATCTCTCTATTACCTCTTGGCATAGATTTTCTGATGGAAAATCGGTTTGTTTTTTAAACAAACTTGTGTTTGTTTCGGTTGTATATCTAACCAAAAATAATTTTTATACGGATTAATTATTATCCAAAATATATACAATGAGCCAATATAAATCGCTCTTAGGCTTGTCTGAAATTGCGGTTGATAGTCTGGACATAGCCAATCTTGATTTAACGAACACAAACATAGTGGGCTTATACACAGATAGGGTGCCAGAAGATGCTGACCCCGTAAATCTTTATTACACCGACGGACGATTTGATGCGAGGTTGGCTTTAAAATCAACGACTGACTTAAAAGAAGGCACTAATCTATACTATACTGATGGTAGGTTTGATGCGCGACTAACTACTAAATCAACCACTAACCTAGCCGAAGGCACCAATTTATATTATACTAATGCTAGGTTTGACACTCAATTAGCAACAAAGAGCACAACCAACTTATCCGAAGGAACTAACTTATACTACACCACAGCAAGGGCTAATACGGACTTTGACACAAGGATAGCAACTAAATCAATAGATGCTTTAAGTGATGTAATCATAACAGGCACCCCCGCCGATAACCAACTGCTCATTTACAGCACTGGGCAATGGCGAAATGTTGCTTCTCCTTTTCTTAGATTGGATGGGCTCGCTATGATGTTTGGAGATTTAAATATGGGAGGTTTTAATGTAGCAAATGTCGGTAATGTTGATGGTATTGATGTTTCGGCTCTTGATAGTTCCGTGGTAAAACTAACAGGAGACCAAACCATAACAGGGAATAAAATATTTACTACTTATGTGGGTGTAAAAGACTCAAATCCATCAAACACTGGCAAGTTATTCTTTAATTACAACAATAATATGGGCTCTATCTATTCGTCGGATGCGGGTGGAGCCACGGGCTATCCATTATCTTTTGTCGGCTCATCCATACTTTTTGCTCCAACAACAGGGGGCGGAATGACATTGACAAATAATGTTTTAAATTTTAACAGCACAACAGCAATCAGCGGACTGCCCGCACCATTCTATGAAGGCGATGCTTCAACAAAAGCATATACCGATACGAAACTAGCCAAGGACGGCACAGTGGCTATGACGGGTAGTTTAAATATGGGGGGATTTAACATAACAAATGTTGGTAATGTTGACAACATTGATGTTTCGGCTCTTGACACCGCAGTCGTCAAACTAACAGGAGACCAAACCATAGCTGGTATTAAGACATTTAGCAGTATAATAAATGCGAGTGTGGGGATTGATATGAAAAGCCAAAGCATAACAAATGTTAATCTTGTTGATGGTATTGATGTTTCTGCCCTTGATACTTCGGTTGTCAAACTAACGGGAGACCAGACCATAGCAGGGAATAAAAAATTTACTTCAACAATAGAAGTGCGTGGCGCCACAGCTCCAACCGCTTTTGATGGTATCGGTATTGCCTTTGATACGGCGACAAATATAGGAATGATTACCGCACAAAAAATAGCAACCGCGGCCTATTATCCAATACAAATAACGGGGTCGTATGTTGAGTTATATTCTGGTGATAATGTAATTATAACCGCAACTGGCACGACACTATCTTTAAACAATAGAAAAATCACAAACTTAGCCACACCAACAGCGACAACGGACGGAGCGACAAAAGGGTATGCGGATACATTAGACGGCCAAAATGTGAAACTAACTGGAAACCAAACCATAGCAGGAATTAAGACATATAGTAGTGGTGTTGAAATAACGGGAAATTCAATCAATTCAACAACAAAGGGCACATTTATCGTTTTCACTTCTACCAGTAATATTGGGTCAATTGCTAGTTTGGATATGAAAACTGCAACATATTACAACTTTGAAATTTCTGCGAAAAAAATAAGTTTCATTATTGACGGGACGATAGTTGGTTGGGTAAATGCTTCGGGACTAGATTGTAATAGTAGCAAAATAGCCAACCTTGGAACTCCGACATTAGCGACCGATGGAGCAACAAAAGGATATGCGGACACATTGGACGGGCAAAATGTAAAACTAACAGGAGACCAAACCATAACAGGAATTAAGATATTTAATGGAAGTAGAAATGATGTAAGAGCACTTAATTTGTTAAGTCAAGCCGATTTTAATAATGTGGATATCATTAACGGTGGAAATATCACGTATAACGGGGCTCGGATATTAAACCAAAACGGAGGAGACATATTCCTTTCACAGACAACAGGCGATTGGCAGTCTTTCTTATGCGCTTTAAATACTGCTTCAAGTGGAACCGCAGACCAACGAGGCTACCTATTTACGAATGTAGCATCTGATGTAAAAGGGGCGGGACTTTATATTTCAAAACTTTTGGATAATAAAAGTGCTTCGTCTGACATTGTCCGTTTTAACAATGCTGGCGGTATGCGGTTTTATGGTGCTTTGGATATGAACTCAAACAACATAACAAATGGTGGAACAATAACGGGAACAACAATTACTTCAACCGCGGGGATATCAACAACAACAATAACAGCAAGCGACAAAATAACAACAAGTAAAGATGTATCAAATGTAAGCCGTCCGATAATTATCGGCAGAACAACGAAAGTAAATGGAGCAACGGGCGGATTAGAATTATACGGAACGGCAAGTAATATCGGAGGAGCACACTTACAGGCGGTAATATCAACAGATGATTATCCAACATTTCAATTATTAAACTGGACGCACGATAATATTACTTTATGTTTTGATGCTTATTGGGGATGGCTCAAACTGGAAATCAAGTGCTTCTGGTTCAAACTTTACAATAGCAAAAGGGGGCAACAAACTTGTTTTTAATTATAAATCAGGATAACTGCGGGAAGCACTCTAACGTGGTCAGAAGCTATGAACATAAGCACAGCTGGCCTAATAACAGCAAATGCGGGGATAACATACACAGGCACACTAACATCAGCAACGAATACCAGTGGAGCGAAAATAGGAGTTCAGGGAGCAACAGACGGAACAAACGCAAAAGGTATATTTCTATGGGATACAACCAATACGAGTTGGGGGATTTATGCAGCATCTGGTGGAGCAAGCAAAAGTTTAGCAAATGGTACGGCAGTTTCAGGAAATGATTTTAGTTCGTATAGTTTTCGGTTTAGGGTTGCTAATGATTCTACAATGGGTTTTGTGTGGGAAAATTCAGCAGAGCAATTGTTAATGTCATTAAACGGGGCAAACGGGACTTTATGGACAAAAGGATTGATTACGGCAAATGCGGGGATTACATATTCTGGGGTGCTAACAACGGCATCAGCATCAACTAATGGGGCAAAAATAGCAATTCAAGGGCAAACAGACGGGACGAATGCGAGAGGAATATTTATGTGGGACATTGGAGATTCAAACTGGGGGATTTATATGAGCCAGTCTGGGGCAAATAAAGCATTAAGCGGAGGAACGGCACCAGCGGGAGGAGTAGGCGGAGGATTAACTTCTTATTCTATTAGATTTAGAGTGAATAATTCTTCAACGAGTGGGTTCATATGGGAGAATAGTTCAAATACTGCTTTAATGTCTTTGAAAGCAAGCGACGGGCAATTATGGGTATTGTCTAATCCAATTCAATATTCAGACAGGAGAAAAAAAGAAGATATAAAGGATTGTTTAGGCTTAGATTTTATTAATAAGTTAAATCCAGTCTGCTATCGTATGATTGACGACAAAAAGAAATGTAGGACTGGCTTAATAGCACAAGAATTAGAAGACATACTAACAGAAATGGATATGCTAGATTTTGGCGGTTTTATCAAAGAAACAATTATGGTTCCCTGTCCAAAGCAAAGAGCGGAATACGAATTGAAGGGTGTAAGTATCAATCCAGAAGATGTTAAATGTATTGATAGTGGTGATGTCGGTTATGGCATAGGTTATTCCGAGTTTATCGCACCATTAATTAAGGCCGTTCAACAATTGTCAGAGAAGGTGAATAATTTAGAAAAAGAAAATAAAACTTTACTTAATATATTACAAGACCAAACCAACCAATTAGCAGAAATCTGTAAGGACAGGCCCTTACAAACCCAATATAGTTTTTGAGATTGTAAGTGGTTTTTGTAAAAAAGCACTTACTACTAATGCCACCTAGATTACACCCTCCACCGCCACTCATTGATATGGCAGATGGCGAACTAACACCAGAATTAAAAAATCGCGTTTTGGATATTTCGTTGAAGAATGAAGAAAAAAAAGTAGAGCACGAATTGGAAGACAACTGGAATTGTTGTTGTATAAAAAACAGGCCAACCGACAGCCGACTTATTAAATACTTATTTCAAATGGGTATCATTATCGCCATCATCACCCTTTGTATCGTGAGGTTATCTGAAAAGAACTTACCGTGCGAGACAGCCAACACTTATGTGGGTATTTTAACACTATTAATAGGCATTTGCCTTCCTTCCCCTTCTAGTTCAAAGAAATGAGCATTCATATAGTTGAGTTTTATACCAAGAGCTATCACCAGCACAGATTAGAGGAATAGCTTCATCAAAACTACGACACATATTATTTCCATTATTTATGAAAACACATTTGAATTTGGTTTCTATTCCTTTTTGAATACACCACACACAACTTTCATTTTTTTTATCGCTGACCCGTGAATAGAAATCACAAGCTGTCCGACCTAACACAGAACACACAAATAATAATATTAATAACATAATATATTAGAAACTTTTTCAAAAAAGTTTCACAAAAATATATATTTGCTGAAAGATTTTTTAAATCTTTCATATAGAAACAATGAGTGAGTTCAAATACCAAAAGATTATTTTTCTGAGTAATGATTTTGCTGGTGGTAGCAAGACATTTGACAAAACCATTAAATTGAACTTTACACCAACCAGGATGAATGTTAAGTTTATTCACTATATGAATGATATGACTGAAACGAAAACAAAAATTCTTCATATGGACCGCATTGGAATTATTGGCACATTCGCTGATAGCAATGTCGCAAACATTTCCAATCTTAGCTACAACTTGGGGATTATTAATTGGACTGACGGTCAATACACATTTAGAGTGCTTAAAACAGACAATGGCAGTATTGAGACTGACCTGCTAGCTGGAAGAATTGTTATATGCTTAGAATTTTTGGCTTAATATAAATATATAGTGATGGAGAAAATCAATAACGTAAAGGTGAAGCCTGTTAAGCAAAACGGAGATGGCGACAAGTTGGCAAAAGGACATAAATTATTTGATGAACCGTATGCCAATATTTTTCTTCTCGCTCGCAAGAAGAGTGGTAAGACGACCGCACTGTTTGAAATCCTGAAAAGGACGGCCGACAAAAAGACCCGTATTGTTATTATTGCCAGCACGATACATAAGGACCACATATACAAAGAAATGGTTAAACACTTCAAAAAGAAAGGCAATCCGATGGCGATATACACATATTTGAAAACGGATGGACTGTCTGTGATTGATTATGAGTTAGACAAGCTGAATAAACCTGACGAGGAGCAAGAAGAAGGCGAAATCATTCAAGACGAGAAAGAAGAACCAAAGCCGAAGTTTTTATATTTTGGTAAAGAGGAAAAGAAGAAGCAGGAGGGAGGCGAAAAACCACCGAGGCCGAGCAAATACATTACACCAGAAGTCGTGCTAGTTTTGGACGATTTGGGGTCTGGGCTAAGGGATAAATCAGTAAGCGATTTGTTGAAGCGGAACAGGCATTTCAAGTCAAAGGTGATTATAAGCTCACAATATCTACAAGACCTAAAACCTGAGGCAATCAAACAGCTGGACTACCTTCTTATTTTTCCAGGACAGAGTGTTGATAAAATAGAACTCGTGTATAAGCATTTAGACCTCGGCTACGACCTTGAATACTTCATTGAAAAATACCACGAGGCGACGAAAGAGAGGTTTAACTTTTTGTATGTGGATGCGGTATCGGATGAATTACGAAAGAACTTCAATATTCGCTTAAAGTAATTTTATTATTATTTATTTTTTTTCAAACATTATATAGATGCCAACATCACCCGTTATTATCAGTAGTCCATCAGGTTATAACATCAGCTACAATCCCAGTATGCCCCAAGCAGGAGGGAAAGAAAATCAAAAAAGAAACAAACAGGAGGCAAAGTTAATTGGAAGAAAGTCGGACAAGCGATATTGGATGCTAATAGATTTATCAAGAAAAACCAATTGATTTCAAGGGGTGCTACTTTTCTTAGCGATGTCGGAGTGCCTTATGCGGACCGTGTAGCAAAGGCTGCGGCCAAACAAGGATACGGCAAGCAACGAGGTGGAGCAGTCAAATTTCGGTAAGGACAAGCCACTCAAATAAAAAACTAAACCTTCTATTATTTTTTTTACTAATAATATACAACCAGTAGTAATGCGAAGTAAGCCGAAGAAACAAAGACCTCCGAGGATATACAGAACAAAAGATGGCAGACCATATATCAAAGTAAAAGGCAAACGAGCATATCTCAACTTTGGCGAGAAAACGAATGACCTTTCAACACTTCAAATCGTTAAACTGTTTCTGAAATATATGAAAGGGGACAATAAAACGAAGAAAACACGAAAGACGAAGGAGCGAATAATCAAGTCCGAATTCAATCGCCTTGAACACGAGAACCGCAACCAGATACAAAACAACCTGCTGAAAAAATATGAACTAATACACGAGCAGGAGCAAAAGGAAAAGAAGTTAAGAGAACAGGCGGAAGATGAGAAGAAAAGAATGGAGAGGAAGGAGAATGCTGACATTAAAGAAAGACAAGAAGAATTAATAAGGTAGGCGAACAGAGAGCAAAAACTTATAGAGGATGTAAAATTTGAACAAGATAGAAAAAATAATTTGATGTTATTACCGCCTTTCCAACCTCAATACATACAAGCACCACCACAAGCACCACCACAAGCACCACCCCAAGCACCACAACTAGGACCACCCCAAGCACCACCACAAGCACCACCCCAAGCACCACAACTAGGACCACAACAAGCACCACCACAAGCACCAGAAGAAAAGCAGATGCCATTGAAAACAAAAGAAGAGAAAAAGGCTGAAAAGGAATTAAAAGAAAAATACATTGAATTAATGAAGAAAGCGGGCTTTACAACTAAATTTATTAAAGGTTTGAGCAAAACAGAATTTATCAAACTTGGCACAGGAATAGAGAAAGCGATAGCCGATGCCCAATCAGCAGATGAGCAGAAAGAACTGGCTGAACAATATAAAAAAGAATTAGAACAAGAAAAAAAACTAGCGGAGGCCAAAGCGAAACACTTTGAAATTAAAGATAAAATATCATACATATCCGCAGGTTTAAGAAATGATTACAAGTATCCAAAATTGGACATACCCAAAACTTTGGGCCCTGCTTTGGAAAAAGAAATGAAAGCTCGGGGCAAACCACCGCCAAAAAAAGTTAAAGGAAAACACACGACTGCGGGTATGGCACAAGTTATAGTAGATGAAGGTATTGATTTAGGAATAGACCAGAATGAAATGAGAAAGAAATTAGCCGATTATTTGGGAATAAACCAAGCTGGTGCTGGGGCAAAAACGATGGAGGAATTAATACACAAACTTTTAACGATAGCAAAAATTAAGAAATATTTGAAGAAGGGCAAATACAGAAAAAAAATGAAGAAGAAGGATTATGTAAGTAGCTTAGTAACTGAAATGAGAAGCGACCCAAACATTAAAAATCAAGTTTCAAATACTCTCGGTATTCAACCAACCGAGGAACAGCCAACAGAAGTTCAACCGCCAGCCCAAACACCCGATACCACCACCGACACAACACCAGAACCCACCACCGACACAACACCAGAACCCACCACCGACACAACACCAGAACCCACCACCGACACAACACCAGAACCCACCACCGACACAACACCAGAACCCACCACCGACACAACACCCGAAATCGTGGGAGGAGGCCCCTACCGAGGGCTAATGACGGACGAAATAGACAACATTATGAAAAAGCACGAATGGTATATCGGCACGGTAGCCAGCGATGAAATAAACAAACTGAAACCAGAAAAAAGAAAGAAGTATGGATTTATAATGAATTTAGATAAGTCTAGCCAACCAGGCTCACATTGGATTGCTGTTTGGATTGACACCATTAAAGATGACTCTATTGAAATCTATGACCCACTCGCACTGTATAAGCCGACCGAGCTATTTCTACACCAAATGAAACAGCTTATTGAAAAGAGTAAGCCGAACACATACCTGCTTATGAAGGTTAATCAAGTCAAAAACCAAAGCGACACGAGCACAACCTGCGGATGGCATAGTATTAGGTTTTTACTTGAACGAGCGAAAGGGAACCGCTTTAAATTTGCCAGCGGTTGGACAGACTTAAAAGAAAAAGAAGCGGATGAGTTGAAAACCCAGAACGGCTATGGCTTCGATACCTTTATTTAGCAGCAGGGGCCTTCGTCCCCCGCACCCCCTCCGTTGTGGCAGATAATTAAAACAAAAATATATTTTCCTATATATAGTTTTTGAGGTCGTAGTAGGTTTTTGAAAAAAAGCTCCTACAATGGAATATAGGGGAGGCAGAAGCTCTAACATTTACTATGTCAATAGCAAAAATAGGATAAACGGCACGGACAGTGATTTCACACACTCCATTGATATGAAATCGCTAGACAATCCAACACATTGTAAAATTTTACATATCTATGTGCCTAAATCGTATTATTCTGTTTCTTCGCCATACAATACTTTTACACTTAGTGAAGATGGATTTGAGGCGCTAATTACGATACCCGAAGGAAACTACACAATGAATAACTTAAAAAATAAGCTAGCCGAGGTGCTAACCGCAGATAGCCCCAATGACTACACATATACAATAACAAGCAACAATACCAATACCGACCCAGAAGACGGCAAGCTATTATTTACCGTAGCTAATAATGGAGGCATCCAACCGCGGTTTATATTTGACGGCGAAACTCGCATCCACGAAGTAATGGGTTTTGACCGCGACTCAACATATTTCTTTGCTAATAATACTATTAGGTCGCCGAATGTCATAATCTTGACTGGCGAAAAAACTTTGTATCTTCAATCAGACCTCGTTGGGGAAGGCGATAATCACGTATTACAGGAAATATATACCGCGAATGAAATACCGTTTGGCTCTGTTATCTACGACGGCTCGGGCAGTGAATACGGAAAACGACTATCAACTAGTTCAAGCAATTTGTATCGGTTTTACTTGACTGACGAAAACGACCAACCAGTTAATCTCAACGGCCTCGGCATTGTTATGACATTGTTGATTTACCGCGAGACGAATTATTTTAATTTATTTACATCATTTTTAATTTTTTAAAAAGCCGATAATTAATTTTAGAATTATTTATTTTTTTCTGCTGGGCAATATATAGCGACCTTTTAAAAATCGTTTTTGAGATTGTAAGTGGTTTTTGAAAAAAAGCACTTACACAAAATGCCTACACAACACGGAGGCGAACTAGATTTTAGCAGGACTGACTACATCAGTGCTTCTTATCGCTTGAATAAGCTTACCCCTCGTGAGGGTTCTGTTAATATCACTGTTTCTACCGCGGGAGGACAGGAAAGCAACTTTGACCTTATCAGTCGCCCGTTTAACTTGGCTTGCTCTGTTTTGAGTTTTACTTATACCCCAGATGCGAAGGCGGCGAACTACAATAAATGCTTTATGGATTGCTTGGCACCAATCAGACAAATTCAATTGATTACCAGAGGTGGTGTTTATCTTTGCGACATTAACGAAGTCGGAAATATCACTAAGATGATTTGGAAACCCGAAACCTCCATTGATGATTTACTAGCTTTGGAAAACCACGACAACAAATCTGGTGCTGGTTGTATGCTTCAAAAGAACAATACAACAAACGGGGCGAGTTTTAGTAATACCGCTGCGACTGAAAGAAAAGTTAGCTTGCTTGATGCTATCGCTCTAAAAGCAGACGGAACGGCTTTGACCGCTGTTGGTGCTACGAATGGTGGTGATGTTTCGGGGGCGATTACTACTCGTATTACCGAAGTTATGACTTCATATCAAACTAAGATGCGGGCTTACTTAACTCAACCAGCAACAAATGCTCGCAGACACGATGATAGTTTAATCGCAGCAGCAACTGGCACTCTTAGTGTTGTTAATGTAGCACATAGCGAGGCTAAGTATTTCTCAGGAGGAGCTATTAATACTGCCGAACCGAGTGTTAATGTTAAGATTAATCTTGGAATGCTTTACAATACTATTTTTGCTCTGGATAAAACTATTATGTTTCCAGAAATTTTGACTATGCGGATTGTTTGGCAACAGACACCCAAAATCTTTTATTACAACGATGACCCTCTTTCTACTGGTGGAGGCACGGTCGCGGCAGCTGATTTAAATGTTAGTATTACTAATCTAAGCCTGTTCTTAGCTGTTGAAACCAATCCTGATGTAATTCAATCAATTCAACAGAAGATTATGAGCCCAGAAGGTATGAGCTTCAACATTGATTATTCTTATTTGTATAAAAATACCGTCGGAGTGGCTTCAACTTCTCAAAATGTTATCCTTAGATTTGACAGAGGACACGGGCGACGAATTAAGAAGATTTATCACTCTGTTTTCAATACGACTGAAAATAAGAACACCGCTTATGACAATAGCAACCTGCTCGGTTCTAAGGTCCAAACTTTTTATACCACACTAGATGGAGCACGACTTCAAGAATTCAATGTTGATTGTCAAACTGGAAAACTAGAAGACTATATGTATCTTAAACCAAAGTTGGAAGGCTCTTCTTTGATGAATAGCAATGTTTATCAATACAACTGGTTTTGGTGCGATAGCTTTGACAATACTCGCCCACTGTGGAGCAAGGACCAAAACGAAATCAGCGGACTATCCCTAGACACCGAGCGACGATGGGAGTTTATTGCTACCACTGCGAATATTGCGTCCAATCATTACACATTTGTCGTCACTCAGCAAGAAGTAAATGTCAGAAACGGCACCATTACTAGAACTTAAACCCCGCCAGTGAAGTAAGAAGTAATTATTAATTTTTGATAGTTAATTTATTTTTTTGATAATATACGAACTCTAAGTCGTAGGTGGTTTTTGAAAAAAAAGCACCTACAATGAGCCACCAACGAAATTTAGTCGCCCAAAATCCAGGCGGCGACTTCGTAAATGTCAAAGTCGGGTATGATGGATATGTAGGGGGTCAAAATATGAAAACTGCCTTTGGTGAAGCATTAACCAGTTCATTAACACCAGTATTACAGGAAATCTTTCCATATACTATCAATACAAGGGTATGGACAAAAACAGAAACTAACGCGAGCGTTTCATTTAGCAGTAATATGGCCGAATTAAAAACAACCGCTAATGCTACTGCTAATGCCGTTATGGAAAGCAAAAGAAAAATAAAATACAGAACAGGTATGGGTGTTTTAGCACGCTTCACTGCCTTATGGACTACTGATGAAACTAAGGAATATGTATCATTTATTGGTATTGGCGACAATAACCTACAAAATGGATTCTACTTTTATAAGGATGGTGTGGTTGGTTTCTGTATAGCACACGCGAAAGGAGGTGTTGTTTCCTATATTCAACAAGCAACATGGGATGACCCATGTGATGGAACAGGCGATATGCCGCTCTTGGATTTGACGAAGGGAAATGTCTTTCAAATTCAATTTCAATATTTAGGCTTTGGGGCCATTAAGTTTTCAATTGAGAACCCCAACACAGGCGAATTCCAGCAAGTCCATATGATTAAGTATGCGAATGCCAACACGGGTGTCAGTCTGCGGAATACAACTCTTCCATTTGTTGCTAGAATGAGAAATGATGCCGATACAGGAATACAAAGTTTAAAAACAGCAAGTTGTAGTATGTTTATTGAGGGCGCTAACACCGTTAATTCAAGCATATCTAACGAAGCGGAAGGAAGTGAGCCAGCGAGCACTACTGAAAGCCCAATTCTTAGCATAAAAAATAAATCGCTTTTTAATGGCGGTGCTACAAATTATTCAATTGTTTATCCATCTCTTGTGAGCATATCAAACGAAGATACCAAAGTTAATATAGTGAGGATTGTGAAAACAACTGGAACACTTACGGCGGAGAACTTTGCTGATATTGATGCTACAACTCAATCGTGTCAAAGGATACCGCCGCGACTGCTCTTGGTGGTGCCACTATAACGGATGTCATACTTAAACTTTTTGTTAATGCTACTTCTAGCCAGCTTATTGACTTGCGAACTTACGACATTCAACTTTCTCCTGGTGAAAATCTAACATTTTTACAAAAGTCTGTCGCGACTGCTAATAATGGAGGAAATGTGAGTGTTATCGTTAATTTCTTAGAAGATCAGTAGGGGTCTTCGCCCCCTACAACCCCCAACCAATAAAGCAAAAAAAACAAATACCCAACGGCGGGGTCGTAGGGGCTTGCCCCTACAAATACTTCTTCAATTCAGCCGTATTTCTACACCACGGCTGACGAACTAACCATTCAATGTATGGCTTGTCAATCTTTGCGATGTCTTCAAACTTCTTTCCCTTGTATTTGCCAAATTGAAAAGTGTCTTTCGGCTGTGTATTTCTCTTTTCTTCAATTGCTTTGATTTCGTCGTGGATTACCTTTTGAACATCTTCCAACGAGAAGGATTTTTTTTCTCCTTCAATGGAAAGTTTTTGGAACTTCTCGCACAGTCTTGTTAGGGTGGTCATAGTAGGGTGTATATAGTAGGGTAATATAAAAAAATAAAAAATAATTAATTATATAGAATGTCAGAATGGATAAAGTTCGTTAAGGCTTACTCTGCTAAGCATAACATAAGCTATGGTGAAGCGTTGAAAAAGGCGAGCAAAGAATACAAACTGCAAAAAGGTGGTAGTGCTGAGTTGTCTGAGGATGTCTATTTGTCTTCGTCAGAACGAAAAGGAGCGGACGGATGGAAACCAGTTGCGAGCAAAGAAAAATCAACAGTGTATGAAAAAGATGGTAAGGCGATTGTGGCATTTAGAGGAAGTGCGGATAAAAGGGACCTATTAACCGATGTCGCATTAGTAAAGGGAGTATTAAAAAGAACTCCAAGATATAAAGAAGAGCAGAAGCTTGTTGATGAGGTTATAAAGAAATATGGTAAGGATAATGTAGAGCTTACGGGTCATTCGTTAGGTGGCACAATAGCAAAAGACCTGAGCCGACAGACTGGGGTAAGGGCGGCCACATACAATAAAGGCAGTAGCACGAAGGACCTAATTGAAGGAGTGATTGACAGAGTGGCTGTGAAAGTAAATCCAAAAGGTAAAAGGGCAAAGACTGCGAAGCTGACAACGAACTACCGAACCGCATTTGACCCCGTATCATTGTTAGGAGCGACGGCTGTAAATACTAAGTTAGTGAAGCCAAAAAAAGGAATTCATACGATTAGAAGTTTTAAAGGTAAAGGTAAAGGTAAAAAGGCAAAAAATAAATAATTATCAAATGTTTTATAGCTTTTTCATTTAGTAACCGAATGGTCTAGTTTCAATCGCATTGTCTACAATACCTATAATATTTCTTTTGGTGTAAGTAAAGCTGAATATTTTTTCTAAGTATTCACTCGTTATTTTTTTCTGTTGTTTATCTCTTGTTATCTTGCTGTTCTCTACTATAACAACTTTACCTGATTTTTCAATTCGTTTAGCAATCAATTTTTCTTCCTGAGTTTTAAGCAACTCTAACAATTCATTCTTGCCGTTCTCAATAAGGTCGTTGTTTTTAATTCCAAGTCCGCAACTAATGACACTTAACATATTTGGTAAATTTAATGATTTATTGTTTTCATAATTCATACTAAAGCCTTTTACTTTCATACTTGCTTTGCCGTTATCCAATACATATCCATAACACTTTGGCCCGCCTCCGATAAAGGTCATAATATTTGCTCCGTGTAGTTCGTCCGTCCATTCGCCTAACAGCTTACCAGTTTTCACATCTGTTTCGCCTTTCGTTAAGTCTGTCGTGTATATGACACTGTCGGTATCGTGGTATAGAACTCTGTTGTCTAGTTTGTCCATCATCTCATATAGTCTAATCCTCGGGTGGCAAGTCGTAAATAAAGCAACTACAATATTTGTTTTTACTGGGTCGCTTACCGCATCCTGTTTAAGGTCATAACTCGCTTCTATTATCTTGTCGTTAATAATGTTTATGTTTATGTTATCAACTGACTTATCGTTCATTAACTTGTATAAGGTATCTTTATCTTTAATCATTTTGTTTTGAGTTTTGTTTTGCTTTTCACCAAACTTGCCCCACAGGCTATTCAAGCACAACTTAGCAACCGCTCGTCTTCCAGGGTTTTCTTCTATCTTATTTTCGTCCATCTTAATTCCCATCTTGATTTCCATACTGTCAATGTAGTTTCTTTTTTGTTCCTGTGTAATACATCCATCAGGATATCCGCTTGACTCTTGTTTAACCTTTAAGAAAGTTTTTATGTAATCTTTGAACAGGCTACTGCTCTGCTCCTTCCAGTGCCATACTTCATATACCTTAATCAACTTATAGCCTTTGTCTAAGGCCTTGTAGATTTCGGGTGTTGCCCAAGTGCCCGTTATTGCTCGCTCGTTATCG
Organism: Paulinella micropora; assembly: GCA_019918135.1. Classification (NCBI taxonomy): domain Eukaryota; phylum Cercozoa; class Imbricatea; order Euglyphida; family Paulinellidae; genus Paulinella; species Paulinella micropora. The sequence goes on from WBZZ01000520.1 coordinate 26,145, forward strand.
GTATGCTTACATTCGGTTTTCTGTTCAGTCATTCCGCACTTGTCGCATAAGTAATACATTAGCTTTCCTCTGTCCGCCTTAGGTAAAACGGGGTGAAGTAATTTTCTAGGCGGTAGCATCTTAACCTTAGACACTCCGAAATATTCTCTGTTTATGATTTTGTTTTTCATATCCTTTCTCTCATCATCATTATTGGGCCGTATGATTTCGTGGTGCCCGCTAGGATAAAGGTCGTAAAACATAACGGTCGGATACAGAGAACATATGTCAATGTATTTCGCATATTCGTTCTCGTGCCGTGATTTCCAATACAATGTTAGAGCATCCGTTCTACCTCCAAACATTGCTTCTCGCGGGTTAAGTCCTTCTTGTTCCGTAATTCGTTCATTAGTATCTTCCGCTAGGGTTTCACTTGTTTTCATTAATCTCCATTCACATTCCCATATACTTATTATTTTGCTTACTTGTTTGCTTAGGTCTTTTTCTCGTCTCATTGTTGCCTTGTATAGTTCACCCATCGTTTCATTCTTCTTAGTATTGATTGTATTTCTATTAAAGCACTTTGGACATCCGTGCCAGAAACATCCGTGAAATTCGTAAGCGGTTTTGTTCTTCTCATCCCAGCCGTCTACGTAAACATTTGATTGCCCTAAGTTAAACATTTTCTCACCACCATTGAATGCGTGTTTGATATCCGTTTGGTCTAACCTGCTTCTGTAAGCTATCCATTCAACACAAGCCCGAGAGGTAATCCTGTTTTGCTTTTCCGCCTTCAACACAGCAATTGAATTCTCTGGCATAAACTTAGCACGATACAAAGCCATAACACAACTCGCAATAGTTGTATATTGAAACGGGTCAATACCGAATTCTAAAAACTGCTTTCTGAAATCCATACATCCCCTTCTCAGAATGTCAACATCGCTATGACAGTATTCCGCGATTTCCTTCTGCATATCAAATGTGCTATTTCTTTGGCTTTCATACCATTCTAAGAATTCCGCTCTTTTCTTATCTTTCATCGTGTCGTAGCCGTAGTGCTTTTTATGGGGCATCACACCAACATAATTTTTATTCTTGTCCGTATTGAAGAAGTGAGGAAAGAAACCCTTTTTAAGTTCTTTCAATCCGAATGTCTTAGGAAAATCAGCCAGAGGCATAGTCAAGAAACTGAGACTATCAATGAAGCGGTATTTCTTCAAAGTCATCATCATTATCTTACCGCCTTGATAAATGACGAATGGTGCCTGTCCGTTATCCACTAACCATTTAAGAATAAACTGACAATCATAACCGCGACTGTTATGAGCAATAAATGTAAAGCCGTTGTGCTTAGATTCAAAAGCCCACTTACAG
>WBZZ01000520.1:35000-37500 GCA_019918135.1 Paulinella micropora
CGCAATCAATCCATCTAATATTTTTTGTGTATAGTTTGGTAGAAAAGCCAAACTATTGTGTAGCCATCATCCACACGGCAATCAACGCGTTGATCTTGGGAGTGCAATTGCTCGCTTTCGTCTTGATCTATACCAGCAACGGCAACCTGGTCAATCTTTCTATCTTATCTATCATATCCTATCTATCATCACTCACCCCCCGCCCCCACCCCCCCCCCCCCCTCTCTCTCTCTCTCGTTCAGGTTCCGCACGAGGGCAGAGTGGCGTGTGTCTATGATGTAAACTTAATCACTGGAGCAATCTTCATGGTCATCGACTTCGTCACCGGTAGGTTTCTTATTATTATTATCCCTGAAAGGTGTTGGGAATCGGGGCTGGGGGTTGTAGGGGGGGGGAGCAACTGAAATTTGTGTACACTCACCCCCAACCCCCCAAACCCCGCAGGAGGAGTTGGGGGGCTCGTACTTGCAGGGTGGCTATCCCCAGACTCGATGTTGATGCTGATATAGTTTTTTGGGAGTCATGCAAACATTTGCATGAGATCTAGAGGAGTGTTCTGAATGCCAAACTTTGTGTATGTGTGTGTGTGTGTGTGGAGTTTTTTGGGTTTTGAAGCTGACATTTTTCAGTAGATAGAGACCGGATTCCAAGCAACAACAAGAACAACAAAGAAGCAAAGAAACAACAACAACAACCACAACCACAAAAAAAAAAAAAAAAAAAAAAAAAAAAAAAAAAAAAAAAAAACTTAGATTTCGGTCTCTACTATCCATTGTAAAAAATTGGGCTCCTTTTTTGTGTGGTTATTACTATTATCCCTTAAATGTGTTGGGAGTAGGGTGTGGGGGTTCTAGGGGGAGGGGAATATGAAAATTGTGCACCCCCCACCCCCACCCCCGCAAATCGGCACCGCTCATCAGTACTTCATGGTTTGTGGCAACCAGGAGTTGGGGGCTCATACTTGCAGGGTGGTTAGCCCCAGACTCGATTTCGATGCTGACATGGTTTCTTCGGAATTATTTCTTTGGAATTCATGCAAATATTTGCCTTAGGGGAGTGTGCTGACAGCCAAAGTTCCTCCGTCCGAAAAAAAAAATCCCCCCCCCCCCCCCCTTTTTTAATAGTTTAGAAGCCAAAATTTTGACAGTAGATAGCAAGACCGAGTGTTGATTCGGTCAAATATCTACTGTGAAAGTTTTGCCTCCATTTTGTGTGCGTATGTGTGTGTTTTTGTTTTCCTCTATGTTGGGGGATCATACTTGCAAGATGTCAAGCCAGGGTCCTTGTCGATATTTACATGGTTTTTTTTGGAATTCATGCAAGTATTTGCGTAATGGCAGTGTCGTGAAAATGCCGAAATTCCTCTTGTTTTGGCAGTTTTGCCGGCACCTCCCCCCGCAATATGCGTTCCCTGTCGAATGGGAAAGGGGGTTCCGGGGAAATCCCAGCCCCGCAATACGTGCACCCAAGCGAATCAGCCGGCATTTGGTACCATTTGGCATTTTGGCATTCAGGACAAACGCCGAACTCAATTATTTTTGAATGTTCGTTTGAGGGCACCACGAGGAGGTTGAGGCTGATGTTTGGGCCTGACACAATCATCATCATGACCGCACCCAAGAGACAAAAAAACCCCCAACTTGGATGCTTCTCCCACATCAATTGGTAGTGATGTAGCAACACGGAAGCTATAACATATGTAAACGTACATGAACATGTACAGCATATATGCATGTGATGTATCTGTTGCAGGTTCTGTGTTCTTTGTGTACAAACTATGTCTAAGATTATGTATTTACGCATGTATATATGAATTTATTGTCTCTGTTAACAGGTTGCACATTGCTGGGCTTATTTTTGTTCCTTGTGTACAAACTGCCCGAGTGGGCGTCACAGCATTCTAAACATGTCACCCGCCGAAGTATGAAGGTAACTCTTTCTCTCTCTCTCTCTCTATATATATATATATACATATATATATGTATATATATGTATATATATGTATATATATGTATATATCTGTATATATTGGAGTATTGACTGTCATCTATTTGAGGGTAACACCTGATGATAAAAACCTAGTCACACTTGTTTATCAGAGTTCCAGCCCAATGGCCTTACGGCGTTAAACTGTGATGCCAACTCAAAACCATTTGGTGGAGGATGCTTGGGAGGAGGGTCGTTGGGCGCCCGTCGAAGATATTAAACTCCGCTATGCCGGTTGATAGCCCGGGAACCCAGCGGATACCAAATTGTTATGGGTGGGGTTTTGAGGTAGTTTTAGCAACCATGCTTCATGTATGCACTTGCACATTCGGCAACGTTTTGCAAGAGGTTGCTGGGACTGCGGAATAACCTCGGCTTAGTGTAGTCTTGCCCTCAGGAGCTCCATCGGTGGCCCCTATTACCAGTCGAGAGACTGACTAGGTGGGGATGGAGCACCTCGAACAAGGGCATGGAGGCTTATGTCCGGAAACGGATCGTGCCATCAGCTGCATAA
>WBZZ01000520.1:50000-55000 GCA_019918135.1 Paulinella micropora
TCCAGACGGACCGGTATGTTCAATGAAAATACTGGTGGCACCGACGGGAATCGAACTGGTGACAGGGCCCAGATGGTAGAACTTGACCACTGGGCTATCACGGTGTCCAATAATAATAATAATAATAATAATAATAATAATAATAATAATAATAATAATAATAATAATAATAATAATAATAATAATAATAATAATAATAATAATAATAATAATAATAATAATAATAATAATAATAATAATAATAATAATAATAATAATAATAATAATAATAATAATAATAATAATAATAATAATAATAATAATAATAATAATAATAATAATAATAATAATAATAATAATAATAATAATAATAATAATAATAATAATAATAATAATGATAATAATAATAATAATAATAATAATAATAGTGCTTCTCTGTCAATGCCGAATGCATTTCTGCACATGTGCCTCCATCGTCTCACCCGCGAGGGGAGTAATAATAATAATAACAATAATAACAATAATAACAATAATAATAATAATAATAATAATAATAATAATAATAGGCTTCCTCAGACTATAGCATCAGATCCAGATCCTGGACATGTGCTTCCATTGGGTCACCGGGGTCAGCCGATCCCAACGCATTGTCAGAACACCAAACAGACATAGCAGCAACAGCAACAGCAGGGGCAGATGGGGGCTGTGAAGTGCATGAAGAGCTAGATGCGAGGGTGTTAGCTGAAGAGAAGAACTCGGAGACACTACGCTGCGCTCCCGAACCCCTCTCTCTAGCCAGGACGTCCACACTGCGCGGACGGCCGCGCCGCGCAACATCAACGTCACTTGGGGGAGAGGGTGGGACAGAAGCTGATGGAACCTCAGTGAGGTCAATCACCTCCTCGCCCCCATCCTCCACCCCAAGCTCCTCCCTTTTACCCTCCCTAGCAGACCAACACTCAGACACATATGATCCAAACAACACATCCAACTTTGGAGGGGGACGCAACGCTGTAACCCCTAACAACGCAGCAAGCCTAAAGTTACTGCGGAAGCGCGACTTCCCCTGAAAAAGCTTACAAAACAATCATGATTGATCCACAGGCGACATATCATCCCAACCCTGCCGCACAGAGCCCTCCCGCTCCCGCCCAAGCAACACATCCTCCACCACAACCTCATGAGCCGCCTACGACCTCACCACCCTCCTCACTCCCTCCATCCCCCTCAGCACACCCCACAGCCATGCCACCGAGCCTCTGCATACTCAGCAACAGCTGCTTACGTCTCCCCTCATGCATGGGGCAATCCCATAAGAAGTGCGCAAGGGACTCATTGACATCATCATGACAACAGAAGCAGCGAGGGGACATGCCACTGACCAACTTGCTGCGGTACAACCGAAGGCGGTTGTTGCAGCTGAGCAACCTTCTCCGAAGCAGATTATAATGCACATCATCAAGGGCTACCCATCTTGGGAACTCCTTAGTTCCAAAGACTTGTCTTAGGATGACTCGCAGGCCATCAGTAAGATCGCTGCCTGCCTCTCGCTTGTCCCACATCAGTTGCTGCACCATCTTGACGTCCTGCTGAAGGGCCCACTTGTCCACAGTCGAACACCAACCCTCGAGGTCCTTCTCTGAGCTATTTAGGAGCTCCTGAAGCCCATGTTGTAGATCCATTGAGTCCCTGATAGCGCCTTCGGCCTCCGCAGTCCAGTCGGATTTGACTTGAGATGCGATGATAGGAAATCGCTTCTCCGGTAGAACACGCAGCCGTCCATAGAACTTCAGTTGCGCCGCCCGCCGCAAACGCTCCGCACTCAAAGAGCGCGCCAGAAAGAGTGTAATCCACTTGCTTGTCTTAGGGCTGATGCCGAGAATCATCCTCATGGGGCGCAGCATTGCTGCCTCCAGCTTGGTAAGCTGCGATACGGGGGCGCGCCAGACATCGAAGGCGTACTTCAGCTTGGCCCCCACAAGTTGATTCCAGCACATGAGACGATACCTAGCTTGTATCTCACCTGCACACCACAAAGAGTACCAACCTGCGGTGGCGACTTCAGTGACACGCGTAGCCCGCAGGGCCTGCTCCTTCCACTTCAGGTCGTCGGTGATAACCACTCCCAGGTACTTGTACTGACTGGTGACACAAAGCTTCTGGCCGCGAAACCACACCACGGGCTCACCTCGCTCCCTGATACTTGGTCGTTTCGCCTTGCTCGACGTGTAAATGGGCATGATTTCCGTCTTGCCGGGCTTCAAGTTGACTTCCAGCCGGTAATCTTCCGCGAACTTGGCCACAACATTGACCATCTTCTGGAGCTCGGTGCGACTGTGAGCGATGAGGGCCACGTCGTCCGCGTATAGAAGTGCCTTGATGTCGTTCAGCCGCTTCACATCCGTGATCTTGAGGGCACTCGCCAGCCGAGAACACAGCTCATCCATAAAGACGTTGAAGAGTGTGGGAGAGAGAGGGGACCCCTGTTGGACGCCTACACCCTCCAGTACTTCGGGGGTGAGTGCTCCATCAACTAGCACTTGCGACGAAGTCTGCTCGTAGCACCTGCGTAGCGTGCGCCAGAACTTGCCCCTTACACCCAGCTTCCAGAGCCTCTCAAATAGGCCATCTCTCCAAACAGACGGGAAAGCCTTGCGTAGATCGACGAACAGGACATACGACTCCCGCTTCTGCTGCTGACGCCCCTTCAACCTCTGCCAAAGGGTAAAGACCTGATCCGTAGTGCGACGCCCCGGGCGAAAGCCTCCCTGCTCTGGACGTAGCTTATCCGGGCCATCCACGAGGAGCGTTAGACGAGTAGCTAATAAGAACAGATACAGCTTACCAAGGCAACTAATAATCGAGATATCCCTCCAGTTGTCAGGATCCGTAGGATCCCCACCCTTGGGGATATTGACGATGATTCCCTTGCCCCAAGCTTTTGGAGTCCTCTCGGCTTCTCGAATCCAGTTGAAGTACTGCGTTAAGTAGCCATTGATGTAGGCGCCGCCATACTTGAGCATCTCGTTCTTCACTTTGTCCTCGCCACAAGCTTTGTGGTTATTCAGGGCACGTTGCCTTGCAAGGACCTCCTCTTGCGTGAACGGCTTGTCCAGCTCTTCGCAAGTGTCTTCACCTACTTCGTGCTCCTTCATAGCCCGGGCCACCTCATCTCTGAAGCGATCGTTCCAGTGGAACTGCCGCTTAGCTTCGGCTTCCTCCCACTCCAGCGAGCCTGCTTCTACACAGCACTCCACCACAACAGCCGCACTTGCCGGATTTTCCCGTGGCTTCACCGAATTTTTCCGAAATTCCTCCCACCGAGCGACCTTTTCCGGCAGCGTACACGCCAGTGAGCCATCCTCCCTTTGCACCGGCGCGGAGACCTTCGTTCTGCGTGCCCCGCCAAGCCGCTTCGCGAGTAGCCAAAAGCGCTTTGAGGATTGCTCGCGTTGACATTTGACCGCTTCTTCCTGCACTTGCTTGAAGGAGGCGGACTTCTTGGCTCGAGTTGCCTTCCGAATTTGCTTGCGGAGCCGTAGCCAATTCAGACGGGCTTCCGCATTCGATTCATCCCTCCTGTATGCTGCGTAGGCCTCCCGGCGCTGCTGAGTGAGCTCCTTTAGCTCCCCGTCGAACCAATTGTTGGTGAAACGGGGTCGTATACATCTGGAGCCAAGGCCCGGTGCGCCGCCATTCGGAAGGACTGCGCCACTCGCTCGGTGACGTCATCTACCACCCGTTGGCTGTCGGCACCACCCGATAGGTCAAGCTCAGGCAGCTGATGTACTCCAAGCTTCTGTAGGCAATGCTGGAATACGTCATCGAACTTGTCGCGTAGATAATCCAGCGCTTGCTTCGCAGCGTGATCATTACCCGAGACACCAGCACCAATAAGCTTATCAACATGAAAGGACCTGTAAGGTTTCGCAGCCCGCTTTGGCCGGCGCTGGCCGCTCCACGTCAGTTCGGCCCATACTGCCTTGTGGTCCGTATCAAGATCATCTTCGCATACTCCGAACTTTGCTCCAGATGCCAAGCCAGGCGACGCGCAGATGTAATCGAGGAGGTGCTTGCCTGTGCCCATGCCGCGCTGCTCACGCCGGGACCACCAGTAGGACCCTTCCACTGGGCACGAGAAGCCGCTCAGATTTCGCAGGCCCGAAGCGACGAGGGCAGCCGCGAGTCTCTTGCCGTTCTCCGAACGTACCGGTGCTCCCTTATCATCGACCTCCCCGTGCTGACCGACGATGCCCTCCTCTTTTCGGCTGCATGCCGGCCCGAGCTTTGCGTTGGCATCCGCCACCGTGACCACAAGACCTTTGGCTCCAAAAAAAGCTATAGCTGCCTGCCAGGCCGCATACGCCTCTGACGACTCTTCTTCCTGCGTTTCCTGGGGAAAGTAGCCGTTGCCCACATAGATATCCTGAGCGCCGGTAACACCCGAGGCGATACGCAGCCACACTTGCTGCCGGTGGTCGACGGGGGCTGACACCAGGTTGCAATACGGACCAAGGAAGTTAGCCACCGCGAATAGAACCCCACCCTTGCAGCGATTTTTCTCGCTGACCTCCGCAGGTTTTCCAAAAATCCGGAATCCATCCAGGCTGCATTTGGAAAGTTGCTTCTTGCCCATGCGGTGCTCCTGAGCCCCGATGACTAGCCAGCCCTCGTGCTTGTAGAATGATGCCCATTCCGCCGTGCCTACGTTGTCGTATCCCGTTTTACCCTGCCAGTTGTGACTCGCGACGAGTAGCTTGAAGCCGGTATCGAACTGCTTGGAGCGGTGCTTCTTGGCTCGTTTCCGGACCCGACGGCCGCGCTTGGCTTCCGCCCTCGTGCTGCCCCCCTCTGCAGGTGCTTGCGCAGGTTGGTCCCCCACTGCACTGGCCGCCCAATGCAGGGGCACCACATGCACATCAGCACACTCAGACACACACTTAGGTGCATCGGCAGCCAATTCCGAAGACACCACCTGCACATCATCGACGCATTCTTCATGCAGAGGCAAGACGCGATAT
>WBZZ01000520.1:60000-65000 GCA_019918135.1 Paulinella micropora
CAGGGCCTGCTCCTTCCACTTCAGGTCGTCGGTGATAACCACTCCCAGGTACTTGTACTGACTGGTGACACAAAGCTTCTGGCCGCGAAACCACACCACGGGCTCACCTCGCTCCCTGATACTTGGTCGTTTCGCCTTGCTCGACGTGTAAATGGGCATGATTTCCGTCTTGCCGGGCTTCAAGTTGACTTCCAGCCTGTAATCTTCCGCGAACTTGGCCACAACATTGACCATCTTCTGGAGCTCGGTGCGACTGTGAGCGATGAGGGCCACGTCGTCCGCGTATAGAAGTGCCTTGATGTCGTTCAGCCGCTTCACATCCGTGATCTTGAGGGCACTCGCCAGCCGATCACACAGCTCATCCATAAAGACGTTGAAGAGTGTGGGAGAGAGAGGGGACCCCTGTTGGACGCCTACACCCTCCAGTACTTCGGGGGTGAGTGCTCCATCAACTAGCACTTGCGACGAAGTCTGCTCGTAGCACCTGCGTAGCGTGCGCCAGAACTTGCCCCTTACACCCAGCTTCCAGAGCCTCTCAAATAGACCATCTCTCCAAACAGACGGGAAAGCCTTGCGTAGATCGACGAACAGGACATACGACTCCCGCTTCTGCTGCTGACGCCCCTTCAACCTCTGCCAAAGGGTAAAGACCTGATCCGTAGTGCGACGCCCCGGGCGGAAGCCTCCCTGCTCTGGACGTAGCTTATCCGGGCCATCCACGAAGAGCGTTAGACGAGTAGCTAATAAGGACAGATACAGCTTACCAAGGCAACTAATAATCGAGATATCCCTCCAGTTGTCAGGATCCGTAGGATCCCCACCCTTGGGGATATTGACGATGATTCCCTTGCCCCAAGCTTTTGGAGTCCTCTCGGCTTCTCGAATCCAGTTGAAGTACTGCGTTAAGTAGCCATTGATGTAGGCGCCGCCATACTTGAGCATCTCGTTCTTCACTTTGTCCTCGCCACAAGCTTTGTGGTTATTCAGGGCACGTTGCCTTGCAAGGACCTCCTCTTGCGTGAACGGCTTGTCCAGCTCTTCGCAAGTGTCTTCACCTACTTCGTGCTCCTTCATAGCCCGGGCCACCTCATCTCTGAAGCGATCGTTCCAGTGGAACTGCCGCTTAGCTTCGGCTTCCTCCCACTCCAGCGAGCCTGCTTCTGCACAGCACTCCACCACAACAGCCGCACTTGCCGGATTTTCCCGTGGCTTCACCGAATTTTTCCGAAATTCCTCCCACCGAGCGACCTTTTCCGGCAGCGTACACGCCAGTGAGCCATCCTCCCTTTGCACCGGCGCGGAGACCTTCGTTCTGCGTGCCCCGCCAAGCCGCTTCGCGAGTAGCCAAAAGCGCTTTGAGGATTGTTCGCGTTGACATTTGACCGCTTCTTCCTGCACTTGCTTGAAGGAGGCGGACTTCTTGGCCCGAGTTGCCTTCCGAATTTGCTTGCGGAGCCGTAGCCAATTCAGACGGGCTTCCGCATTCGATTCATCCTTCCTGTATGCTGCGTAGGCCTCCCGGCGCTGCTGAATGAGCTCCTTTAGCTCCCCGTCGAACCAATTGTTGGTGAAACGGGGTCGTATACATCTGGAGCCAAGGCCCGGTGCGCCGCCATTCGGAAGGACTGCGCCACTCGCTCGGTGACGTCATCTACCACCCGTTGGCTGTCGGCACCACCCGATAGGTCAAGCTCAGGCAGCTGATGCACTCCAAGCTTCTGTAGGCAATGCTGGAATACGTCATCGAACTTGTCGCGTAGATAATAATAATAATAATAATAATAATAATAATAATAATAATAATAATAATAATAATAATAATAATAATAATAATAATAATAATAATAATAATAATAATAATAATAATAATAATAATAATAATAATAATAATAATAGTGCTTCTCTGTCAATGGCTGATGCATTGCTGCACATGCGCCTCCATCGTCTCACCCGTGAGGGGAGTACGAAGAATTGACGATAAGCTCTAATGACACCCCCGCAAGGGCAGTTCCAACACTTCCAGACGGGCCGGTATGTTCAATGAAAATACTGGTCCAGACGGATCGGTATGTTCAATGAAATACTGGTGGCACCGACGGGAATCGAACTGGCGACAGGGCCAATAATAATAATAATAATAATAATAATAATAATAATAATAATAATAATAATAATAATAATAATAATAATAATAATAATAATAATAATAATAATAATAATAATATGATAATAACAATAATAATAATAATGATAATGATAATGATAATAATAATAATAATAATAATAATAATAATAATAATACTATATCTGAGGCGTACTGATGCAGCTAATGGCATATCCTCAACGGACATAAGCCTCCAATACCCTTGTTCGAGGTCCTCCACCCCCCCGTGTCAGTCTCTCGCTTGATGATCGGAGCCACCGATGGAGCTCCTGAGGGCAAGACTGCACTAAGCCGAGGTTATTCCGCAGTCCCAGCAACCTCTTGCAAGACGTCACCGAATGTGCAAGTGCATACACCAAGCGCGGTTGCTAGAGCTGCCTCGAAACCCCACCCATAACAATCTGGTGTCTGCTGGGTCCTGGGCTATCAACCAGCATATGCGGAGTTTAAGATCTTTTACGCGCGCAATGACCCTCCTCCCAGCATCTACCACCAAAGGGTTATGAGTTGGCGTCACAGTTTAACGCCTTGAGGCCATTGGGCTGGAACTCTGTTTAGCAAGTGTGACTAGGTTTTTTCATCGGGATTTCCCTCAAATATGTCACAGTCAACACTCCAAGGCAGATTTACTAATAATAATAATAATAATAATAATAATAATAATAATAATGATAATAATAATAATAATAATAATAATAATAATAATAATAATAATAATAATAGTGCTTCTCTGTCAATGGCTGATGCAAATCTGCACATGCGCCTCCATCGTCTCACCCGTGGAGGGGAGTACGAAGAATTGACGATAGGCTCTAATGACACCCCCGCACGGGCAGTTCCGACACTTCCAGACGGACCGGTATGTTCAATGAAAATACTGGTGGCACCGACGGGAATCGAACTGGCGACAGGGCCCAGATCTCTCTCTCTCTCTCTCTCTCTCTCTCTCTCTCTCTCCTCTTCTCTCTCTCTCTCATCTTCTTCTCTCGCTCTCATCTTCTTTTCTCTCTCATTTTCCTTTCCGTCCCCGAGGGACGCTTTTTCCCCCTCGACCTCACCGCCGCCGGTGGTGCCCCGATAATTTCGAAGGGCAGGCCTGCCTCCTTCACCTTGTCCCATACGACGGTGGGGATACGCCAATTCTCTGTGAGGTCGAACGGCATGTCTAAGACCAACCTGGGTCTCGACTGTACCGTATATGGCGTGTGATCCTTATCATCACCCGGATGCTTATATCCCATGTTTCCCTTTTCTGTCCCCAGTTTTCCAGAAAAACCTGGTCGAACTGACGACATTTGTCCCCGTCAGTTTCATCGTTACTCCTCCAAAACTGCATTACCGGGGCGATGCCCGCTGCCGCCTTGGACCTCGTGTGTCCACCCAGCTTCAGGATCCGCATGACATAAAAGTCATCCATAGTGTCGTCCGCGACATCCTTAGCCGCCTGCCGCATCAAGTAAAACTTGCCAGTCCTCCACTGAATCCTGTTGATTTTAGCTGGGTCCTCCACCCACTTGTCCGACCTCAGCCTCTTCGAAGTCGCGCCTTGGCGCCCATCCTGGCCTTCTTGTGGCGGTTTCGGAAGGGCCGGTCGTCCCCTCCGCTTCTTCTCCCTTTCTTTCTCGTCCTTCCCCGCATCCTTCCGCGGCCTTGCCGCCGTATCCTGTGTCTCCTCCTTCCGCTCTCCGATTTCTGTCCGCCCTTGCGCCCCCGCCTTCTCCTCCTCTTTGACGTCTTTCTCATTCTCCTCCTTTCGTTGTCTCCGTGACACTCTCTCATGCGAACCCGTCTCTAGTTCCGTGATTGCGTCCCGCGACCTTTGTTTCTCGTCCTCCTCAGGTTCATACGAGAGCTGTTCCTTTAGCCGTGCAATCTCCTCTGCCCTCTGCGAGCGAGTAAGCCAAGGAGTCGGGTTCCCCCAATCATCCGCCTTGCGCGCCAACGCCTGCGCGTCCGTCTCGTAATCCAACAAGAATGGCGAAAACTTCACCAGCCGCCGTGCGTGAACAATCTGTTCCTTATTCTTACGCTGGTGGCGAATTTTGCAGTTGTATGCCGCTGTCTGCTGTACCACCTGATATGGCCCCTGCCATTTCTCATATAGCTTCACCGATAATCCCGCTCGGGACGTATAACAAGACAGTGTCCCCCACAGTGAACTCCACATGCTTGTACTTCTGCTGCCCCCTGGCGTCCTTACGCCGCATCTCCGCCTCCCGTTGTTTCCGGACCATGTGTTCCGCCTCCGCCATCGCTCTCAAACGGCACGCGATCAATTCCGTTGGCGCATAGAGCGCCGTCTGCTTTAGAACATCCGTAGGCGTGTTCAACACTCTTCCGTGTACCAATTGATTCGGGCAAAGCCGAACATGCCCTCCCAAAGACGAAAACCCCAGGTTGTTAACCGCAAACGTGAAAGCATGTACCGTTTCCGGCCAGACCTTCTGGTTATTCTGACGGTATATCTTCAACGACGCCTTCATAGTTTTGTGCATCCGCTCGATCTTGCCATTAGCCATCGGGTTATAAACCGTGACATAGTTCCATTGCAACCCAAAGTACGCACTCAGCTCGTTCGAGACCCAATTGATGAACGAACTCCCCCGATCCGAAATGATCTTCCTCGGAACCCCAATCCTGCTAAAGACACAGTCGATGCGTGCCTTAGCAGTTGTTTCCTTGGTGTCATCCTTCGTGGGCACCGTGATCACGTAATTGGACGCCCGATCGATAACCGTAAGGATATATTTGAATCCCCATCCCCTGCCTCCGGCAGTGGCCCCACGTAATCGATGTGCACTGTCTAAAATCTCGCTCGTGACCTCGTATTGCCCGA
>WBZZ01000521.1:0-20000 GCA_019918135.1 Paulinella micropora
ACCGCATCCCAAGTCTTCCAGAAACCTACAGCCACATTCATTATCGTGAAAAAAGAAACAATTGAGTTAGGACATACCCTCAGCGAGATTGACTTCACCGAGTTGGTCTGCTAATTCATTCGGCTCTCCCATAGTCTATTACACACACAAAAAGCATGTGTAATAGAAATTTCTTTGAATGAGGGTGGGGTTTAAACCCCTGGTTTAAAAAAAAACCAATTGACACTAAGTCTTTTTTTATTCCGAGTTGCTATCTGCATTCTCGGTTCTGAAGACTCTGTGCATATTCCTATCGTTTTCACGTTTAATATTACTATTAATGCTATTATTTACGTATTCGTTAATACCATCACTGGAATATTTGTTAAAAGAAACATTAAACGATAAATGTTATTTTTCAATACCAACGAGAATTCTATTCAAGACAATAGCGGAAAGTTGGCCACGATTATCATTTTTCCACCTATATAAATTATCCCGTTCTTTGTTTTTTTTTCCAATTTCTTTTTTCTCAAGCGAATAAGTTTATCCTCCTCTATTTCATTATTTTCAATAGTCAATCGTTGCAACATCTCATTGATAGCCTCAACCTTAATCAGGTCTGGCTGTTTCTTTTCAATGAGACGTGCAATTTCTTTATCTGCTTTTGAAATTCTTTCTTCGCATATTATTTTATCTTTCTTGAGTCTATCCCTTCCTGTTTGTCGTATTTCAAATTCTTCAATCCATTCATTTTTAGTTTTATTTTCTCGCGGAATTAGAGACATGGTTTCCAATAAAAACCTGTCCAGACAGAATTCTGATTTTCTGTCTGAAGCCTACAGACAGCCAGACACCGCGCTGTCTGGGTGTTGCTGGTGGTATTCGCGGAAATAGAATTTTCTAGAATTTGATGTAATTGTTAAACAAAAGATAATACATCAAATACTTTTATTCCTATATCACTGGTAGGGGGGTGGCGGGGGAAAGACCAATGGGTATTAAGGTAGTCATTGAAATTTTAGGTTGCGGGTTCAATTCCAGAGGATGTGTTCCCCCATCACGGCTTCCTTTTGTTTTTTTTGCTTATAAATCTAGCCATAACGATTTTTTTTTGGATGAATATAAGAGCAGTGCGAGTGAAAATATCTTTTCCTATTGCTGTCCGACCTGGCCGAGTCCTGTCCGACCCTGTTTTTCAAAGGTCGGACACTTTTCGCTTATTAAATTTCAATATTTATTATATAATTCTTCTTCGTATTACACCTGTCCGACCTGGCCGACCTTTTATTAAAAAAGTAAATTTTTTCCCTCCCCCCATTTTTCTAATGGACACACAAAAAAATTTCTAAAAAAAAGGGTCGGACTCGGCCATCGGCCTTCATTAATACTAAGACGAATTGTCTCTCTCTGTCTGCTTAATACCACTCTCAAGTGTCCGAGTCGCCACAACGGCGTTTTCGCGTTTCTAGCGCGGATGGACAATGATTAAACTATTTTTGACTTAGAAAAAAATATACTTGTCTTATATACACTAAGATGTGGAGCGAAGATGACAGGAAGTTTGTTAGGCAGTTAAGAGTTGCTACTGCTGAAAGTAAAATTTATGAAGCCGTGTCCAACTTCTACGATAGTGAGTTAAAACCAAGTATCGCCTTTCATAATGCTATTATATCGCTATTTAGCACGCCAACGAGTGATGAAGAGGTGCTTGAGGCACTAAAAGTCATATATCTAAAATATGCTATCGTGTATCCAAATTTGACTAGTAGAAGGCAAAGACTTTCTGAGGTGAGAAAAAAAGCGATAGAGCCTTACCAAAGTGAAAAAGTATATGAAATGAGCAAACTGGATAAGTATTTAAATCTAAATGAAGACGAGCGGATTGATATAGTTGAGGGGTATAAGAAAGATGTCAAAGCCAAAAATGAACAAAAAAAAATACAAATTGATGTCCGTGATGTAATGGCTAAAATGAACGATATGATATTAAGTAATGACCCTTATCTTAAACTAATTGCTTTGATGATAGCAATTGGAGCAAGACCTGTTGAAATATTTGATAAAAACACATATGAATTGATACCAGATAAACCTTCTTGGTTGCGAGTGAATAACCTAGCAAAGAAAAGAGAAGGACAAAAAGAGTTGGACTGAGAGGCCTGTTGTCCTTTTTACTCCCCAGTTCGTAATAGAACAATTAAATTCAATACGGAATCATTTCAAAAAGAAAAAAGCAGTTATCATTAACAGCGAAGGTGTGCTTGATAAGCAAAAGAACAATGAACTAAACAAAAGAATTATCAAAATCTTCCCTTGGCTATCGGAATACACACAAAAGAGTAGTATGTTGCGAAAACTATATGCTAGTTTGTCGTATAGTAATTTCGCCAACCCGAAATTAGAGAATTTTAATACATGCGTTTCTAACGTTTTGGGGCACGGCGATATGCTCACTAGTTTTAGTTATAGTTGGGTTAATGTGGCCGACTCTGAAGAAATTAAGGCAGAAGGGATTAAAACAGAACTAGAGGAGTTGAGACGCAAAATAGATTTATGTCTGAATTTAAATAATACTAATGAAACTGAAAGCGAAAACGGAGACGAAGAAAGCAAACATCAACAATTAGGAAAAAGCGCTAGCAGAGAGGATAAGTATAAATTGCTTGAGCAGATTTACAATGATAACCCGAATATTACAAATACTAAACTAAGAAAGATAAGCGGGATTGGAGCCGTTATTGTCAATAAGTTTATCAAAGAGAAGAGGAGTGGAGCGACGAAGAGCGAAGCGAAAAAAGAAGCGCCACAAGAAGAGGAAGCAAAGCCGTTAAGAAGAAGCACGAGAATTAAAAAACAAGTGGTTAATATTTAACAACGACTAAAGGCGGTTCTCCATATCTTGCTCTAATATTAGACTCCCGCCTGTAGCATTTAATGGAGCAGATTGTGAAAAACTCAATACTATCTACACCATAAAAATTACCTGCTATAATCGGTGGGTGCGACTGGAATGTGCGAGACAAGCCACATATATTACAAAATTCTTCTCCATATTTCGGCTGGGGCATTTCTGCATAAACAAATGTTCTTATATGTCCAACTATATCACTCGGCAATTCGCGTATTATTATTGACATGTTTTATATTATATAAAATATAAAATGAACCTTTTTGGTCAAAGCACGAATACACCATCGTCATCAACTACATCGTCGTCGTCTTCTTTATCTATTGATAGCATAAAAGACGCACTACCAACAACCGCCTTCGGAGAATTGCGAACGGCCACTTTGTCTCCAGTATTACAAAATGTATTTACATATGGTATTGATACGCGGTTTTTTGACAAAACGGAGACTAATGGCGGGGTGGTATCAACTGCTAATTCAATGGCGGTTTTGACTACATCGGCCTCAGGTAATTCAACCGCACAGATTACGACGATTGAAAGAGCAAAATATAGAAGTGGTATGGGTTTAGTTGCTAGATTTTCCGCATTGTTTCCATCATCTATCGCCGCAGATAGTTTCAATTGTGATATTGGCATAGGCACACCAGCAGACAATTTATGTTTTAGACAATCAAGTTTGGAAATGTCTGTTGTAAGAACGGCGGGAAGTGTAGAAAATGTAGTTAGTCAATATGCGTGGAATGTTGATAAATGTAATAATACTGGAAACTTCCCCGCGATTGATTTTACCAAATTGAATGTGTTTGAAATAGTTGTTCAGTATCTGGGTAGCGGTCAAATTACATTCAAAATAGAAAACCCGCGCACTGGACGAATGGAAGTAATTCATGCGATTAAATACGCGAGCACTGCTACTACTCCATCATTAGACCAGGCGGCGTTTGCTATTTATGCGAAGGCGTATTCATCAAATCTGGCATCCGTTGTAATGAAAACGGCGAGTATGTTTTTGGCGGTTGAGGGGAATATTGATCGGACTATTGCTATTGCTAATTCGTATGATGATGTTAAGAGTATAGGATCAACTGAGAATGCCATATTCAATAGCAAAACGAATTAACTATTAGAAACCGCGCCACATTCAATAGCAAAACGAATTACAACATAATCTACTTTGAGAATTTATGCATCAGCAATTCGGACACTAAAACGTGTATCGCGAGAATTATTCTTAATACCACATTAGGAGGAACACCTTCTTATTCAAATTACGATACAAACACATCGTTAGCAGAGGTTGATACAGCGGGGACAACAAGAACGGGCGGAAGTGTGATATTTACATATGTGTTGTCTGGTGGTTCATCAATATACATTGATTTGTCTCAATTTAATATCAAGATACTAGGGTCAGGTAAGACATTTACTATATCCGCACAAAATACGAGCGGTGGAACGGCAAGTATTTATGCTTCATTAAACTGGATTGAAGATCAGATTTAAACAAAAAAAAATACTTTATTTATGCATAATGCATAAATTGTATTAAGCATCAACTTTCTTTTCTATCTCTATGGCCATTTTTTTTTATATATTCAAACCCTTATCCTTGATTAATTTTTCTGTTATACGCGAGTGATTTTTCTTTAAATATATGTAAAACTGGTCAATATTAACACCGCAGGGAATTAGATGTTTATGTCGTCGTCGTCGTAAGTTGATGTTTTTGATTAGAGTGAATAGTATATCTAAATTTTGTATAAATGTCATTATATCTATGTATTATTTTTTTTTCTTAAGCATGATACGCCTTTAAGAGAATTGAAACTTCAAAATTGACAGGACATTCAAGCACATTGCCACTCGCATTTCTAATGACGATATCAATAGTTCTTAAACTTTTCGTCGTATTAAATGGCACATAATCTGCAACATCGTTTGATGATTCAAAGTAGCACTGGACTCCATAGGGCTTATCTAAATTGCATTTACCAACGACAGAGAAATTGCCATTTGCTTCAACTAAACCAGATTGATTTAAAGCACGGCTATGAACATAAACGGCCGTTTCACCGATTAAATTCACGATAGATTGCATTGTGCTACTCGCCGCCGCCGAAATATCGGCAGTTAGTCCTATCTTGTCGCTAATAGTGCTGTTATCATAATCAAAAGCATAAGTATCACCAGTGAATGCGAAATTCAATTTATTAACGGAGTTCAAAGTTATAACTACAGAGTTTGGGGTAATTGCTGAATTAATTGCAGTTTGAAGAGCGGTAATAAATGTATCAATGGTGTATTGATTTTCTGTTACGATTGCCGTTTTTGTAGCGGATCCAGTTGTTTTAATCAATGTGAGAGTGTTGGCATAACTCGGTATGTTTGGGAAAACGTTTGGAATGGAGATACTCTTAACGACATAAGCACTAATTATATCAATATTACGACCAGTTGCTGGGAGATCAACAACAAAACGGCCATGGTGAGTAGAAGCGGATTTTGATTCTGTTTTGTCGCTTGACGATACACGAAGGAGGAAATTTTTGCGGGTTCGCTTTCGTCTTCCAAGTTAGAGATCGTAAATGACATTGCTATATATGTTATAAAATAATATATTTTAATTTTTAATTTTTTTATTGTTTGACCACGGCACGAGATGGATAGATAGACGCGACTTTAACATATTTCAACCAAGCGGTGATGGCGCGATCTGCGTTATAATCATAAGCATACCGAATAGTAACTTCGGCAGTTCGTGAGTTATTAACCGCAAGACCAGATGCTCCAATGTGGGGCGATTGATTGAGTGTCTGGATAATGGTAGCAAAACCAGAGTTGGATGTAAGTCCTGTTTTGCCTGAAAGAGCATAATACTTACGAAAGTTTTCAAGAGAAACAGATGAAGACATGTAAGCATCACGAATGCCCATAGTTGCTTGAAGATTGTTAGCATACAACTCTGCACATCCTCGCTGGACTGAGGCAAGTGTATCAGTAGTGCCACCGATTTCCATCTTCTGTTGAGGAGCATACCAATCACCGATACGGCATTGATATTGTCTATAAGGCATTTGAGCCGTTCCTAAGTTATCAATTCAGCACTATCGGGGAGCACATTTTGAGTTACGATATACAAGCACTGAGCGCGAGCAACGGCTTTATTTACTTGAAGATTAAAATCATCGGAAGTGCCAGGATTTGCCTTTTGGTTGTAATATGTTTCATAAGTGTATGGAAGTCCATCCTTGCTTCCCATCTGTTCAAAAATATTTCTCTGGACACCAGGAGCAAGAGAGAAGGTTTCCAACATGACAACTGGGTTTTGAATTGTGTAAGTGAGAGCAGCCGCGGTAAATTCCGCGGGAACCGCGCCAGTGGCAGATCCAATAATTGTCAATGCTTCCTGTGGCGGAGCAAATGTCAAACGAAGTCTCATACCACTAATCAAAGAGGGAGGAATGAGAGTTTCTTCATTAAACACTCCCGAAAAGTAATGAAGAGGAATACAAACTCTCAAATATTGGCCAGTAGCAGTAGCACTAATAGTATTCAGTGCAAAATCTGTCACGGAATTTGATGTAATATCGCCAGTCTGAGTAATTTCAACATTTTCTCTCTGTCCAGACATCTGTGCTTGCCTGCGATAATCAAATGGATAATGCCACGGGAGAATATTTCGCACCATCTTGTTCAAGTTCGCTACCGTCCTTACTTCCAACAAAAATCTTTCAAAAATAGCGGTTGCGGGAGTGTTCTGAAAACCAATGGCACAATCATTATGTGCTTTAGTATTTTAAGCACCATCTGCTTTAATGTCAAACGACAAATAGCAATTCTTTCCATAAACAAAATCAGTGCTTGCCTGTAGTGTAAAAATCATTTCAGTCCCCGACGAACTAGTGTAAGTCTGCTGGTCGGCGAAGTTCTTCTTAAAGATACTTCCCTGTTCAGAGAGCGCCAGACTTGCTGGCAACTCATATCTGAGGTTGTTGAGTGTCATCAACTCCTCAGTAATTTTGATCTCCTTTCCTTCCATTTTTTTGTGTGTGGTTGTGGGATGGTAAAATCCGCAATGCTACTATATCAAAAAAATAATAATAGAAATTAAAAATAATTATTTATTCACCTGAAACGGATTGTTTAATAATATCAACTGATTTTTGTATGTTGTCAAGTCTCGCATCTTGTGGTGAAGTCAATTGAAACTCTCTTGCCTCAGCATTCTGAACCGCTTTCTGTAAATAAGCCAAACTGCTAACAGCAGTGTCCAAATCAACAACATCAGCATTTTCTTTTTTATCAGAAATGTCTGTTAACGTGTTTTGAATAGTGCTCTTCTCATGCGGGACAAGATCACCAAATTCAGTTAATGGTTGATTAACTAATGGGGCACCATGACTACTCCACAATTCAAACTGGTTTAGTTGAAGCCCATCACTTTTTGGTCGGTTTGCTTCATTTATCTTATTAATAAAGTCAATCGGCAAACGATTTGAAGCACTTGAATTTTTAATCATTATATAATAATAATTATTTTATCAATTATCGTTAATTATTCTTTTCATAATTTGTAAATTCTTGTGAGTAATTCTTTCCTCTTTCATTTTCTTTAAATCCGCTATGGCTTGATTTACATCAATGTCATTAGTTTCAGCAACCTTTTCAGTTGGTGGAGTTCGCTTAGAAGCATCTTCCATTGCTTCTATCTTACTTGCTGGTGTTGTGGTAGTTTGTTTCGGCACAGCAACAGGAGTGGGATTAACAGATTTTGGTAAAGATTGTTCAATCTTAAGTGCTGGAGACATTTCAACAGGTTTGGCATTTGGTTTAGGAGATGAAGTATTTGCCGATTCTATGTCTGGTATTTTTCTTCTTAATGCTTCATCTGGCAATTGATCTGGTTGTCCGCTAAGAATAGATTGTTCATTGTTCTTACTTCCTGATTTGCTACTGACACTTAATCTTGCCACTCTTAATATCCTCTTCTATCTTCTTCACTGCTAAGTATATCCTTTACGAATTGTTACGAATTTTTCTTGCGCATTTTGTTTATACCAAATAGCAATTGCTTGTTGATAGCAAGTTTTGTATAATTTAGTTGATTTCGTCATGTCATATATTATGGCGAAAAAAAACCCATTTAATTTAATTTTTACAAGTTTGTCATATCTCTATCCTTATTTAATCGTAATGAAGTAGAGAAATTCTTTCTAAACTGGGTTGTTCTATCACTAGCCGTATTGTTAATTGCTAGGAATGAATAAGGTTCTGCCGTAGCATATTTAACCATATTTTAAAATTATTTTTTGGTGAGAAAAGGACTTTCATATTCATCTGCCAGTCTGTCAAGTTCGCTTCTCCTTACTCCATTAAAAATATCATCCAATGGCAATTAATTCTTATTCTTCGTGGGAGTTGTGTATAACTCTGAGTTGCTACCCAGACTGACACTTTAGCATGTGTTGAAGCGAAAAACAACTCGGTAAGCACTTCTGATTTGAGAAAAGTTTTACTCTGTGCGATGTCATCCAATAACAATAATATTTTTGGTGCCTTCTTAAACCCTTTAGTTTTAATCAGTTCTTTTTGTTTGGTTAATATTTCTCTCATTAACTCAGGCCTATCTTCTTTAATTATGTCTTCTTTTTTTAACTTGAGAGTGTCTTCCAAAATCGGGCACGGACTTAAGCAAAAGACTACTATTCTATCATAAAAACCTTTCAACATGTTCTTTTTGGCGAGTAAATTACAAATCATAACTGATTTACCTCCGCCAGTGCTTGCACATATAACCATAGTCCCCATTGCTGGCAATATTCCTTCTTTTTGAATAGGAAGCAATTTAACACCATCTCTTTGTGTTTTAATTGGTTGTATTTCCAAGTCATTCTTAAATTTGGGCGGTTTTTTGCTATCTAACTCTGTTATTACTGGCCTGTCAATAGTAAATTACTCATGTGCTTTTTCTATGTTGGTTTTCTCCAGATTCTTCTTCAAAAGTGTTTTTCGTGGCAACTTGTTCGCTATTAATCCTTTACATATAGATTTAGGCATTACTATATTATGAGTTTTGAAAATAGTTTGGATTATATCTATAATTATCATATTCGGCACCAAATGATTGAGGTGGTGAAGCATAATTATAGAAATAAGAGTAAGGACTACCAAAAGCATAATTACTTGGAGGATTGACGAGCGGTTTAAAATCCTTTCTTTCAGGACGAGTTTGAACTTGTCGCGGGATTTCAGCAGGGAAGTTTCTAGTCAGTTTTCGTTTCATTTTTGGAAACTCTCTTTTTTCGTTCATTCTGGTCTGGATGACTGCTCTATTGTATCTATTCAACATAAAGTGATTATTTGTGTTGCCATAACGTGTGTTGTCTAGTGATTCAAAATTATTCTTAGTTTCTAGCATGCGATCGCGTCTTAGTTCGTTGCCTTTAATAAGCGGGTTTGTTTGCGAAGTGCCGATACCTCCATTCTGATCACTTGGCATAAGAAATCGGATAAGTGCTAACATATCTTCTCTTTCATCGGCGGGAGATTTTCCCATAATCTTATCAACCAATTTATCAATGCTTCTCATACTATCAACCATTTGGCCATTAGTTGTTGCATTATCTGGGTATTCTTTTAAATTATTCTGTGGCGGTTGAACAGGTTCCTCTACGGATGCGGCTACTTGTGGATTTGGCGGTGATGGTGCTGGTGTTGCTTGCGGTGGTGCTGGCGTTGCTTGCGGTGGTGCTGGCGTTGCTTGCGGTGGATTAGTTTTTTCAACTTGATTATCTTTTAACTCTAACTCCTCCAATTGCTTCATTTGTTCTGGTGTTAATTTACCCCGCATTTCTTCGTAAATTCTCTTATCCAAAGTATCATCTGCATCTGCTATCTGACTTACTAGCACCTTGATTTAGTGCTTGTTTGATGGCCTCTTCCCATCCAACTTTTGGATCGTCGTAATTGGAAAGTTTAATTTTCTTTCCAGTTTTCGCTCTCAACGATTTAACAAATCCCTTTAAGTGCCTCGTTTGGGCGCCTTTATCATCAAGTATGAGCAAGTTATTGCCCAGTTCAATAGTATCTGCTACTACCATATTGTCTGAGTATGCGATCGGGACTTCAACACTAAGATTTATATCTTTTTCTATACTTGGTGGAATATCTTTTGTGCTCTGTGTATTTATTTTTTCTATAAAATTATTAATTGTAGTTTCATTTGCTGGTGCGATAAGAGAATATCCTTTCACGCCATCGGCTTTTTCTTGCGATTTAACCATTTTATTAAAACCATCAACGAGTTCTGCAAATTGTTTATTAAATGTAGCAGGATTTACAATTTTATTTACTTTAAATGTTGCATCCTTGTCAAAACTGCCCACATTTTTCATGATACCAATCATGGACATTAATGTTTTATCTACATCGCCTATAAATCCATTATACTTTGCATCTGGAGGAGTGGTTTTGATAGTTTTCCAAAACTTGATTGCATCCCAAAAAGATACTCCGCCACGTGCCCTCCACTGTGCTTCCAAGGCCATTCTAGATATATCCGCTTTTGAAAACATTGAGTTGTAATTGTCAAAAATACTCTTGGCAACTTCGGCCGTAGCCAATCCATTACTCGTTAGATAATCGCTCATATTGGTAATTCTTTCAAAGTATCGTTTATCTGCAAAGTCTTGGACATTCTTGTCGCCTGACGCATACAATAAATCATGTTCAAAAGCAACTAAGTCCAAAGCATCTGCTGGGAGAATGTAAGGAAATTTGCCACGAGTTCTATCTTCTAATTGAAGACGGCTTTCCACTCGTGTGCCCCCACCATTATAATTACTTCCCTCGGTATGAATTCGTTCTTCTTCCCACTTAATGAGAGCATCTGGTTGAGCAGACCATGTTCTACATATTTCTCCAAATACTTTTCCAAGACCGAGAACTGTCATAGTCTCTACGCTTGTTTTAAAAACTTGCCACGCATTTAAAGACATTATTCCAGTGGCTAATCTGCTCGCATATTCTTGCTGTCCGCTTGCGATCAGACGAGGATTAGGCGGAGGCAAACCCTCTGGCACTTCATTTCTTGCTAGTGCTAGCAAAAAGGTATTGAGAGCATCTGCTCTTCTTCTTCCAAGTAATCCAACATTCATCACACGTAGTTGTGGATTGTTGGCAATTAATCTCAATATCTGCCCCCATGCTAGCCTTCGCACACCATATCGTCCAATACCTGTAACAACGTTAAGTAATCTATTAAGTCTGGGACTCATAATTATCTCCTGAATACTTCTAATAATAGCATTAACAAATCTTTCTACGCTTCGGGGGTCATCACTTATTCGTGGCACAAGCATCTTGTGTTCGTCGCATATCTGTGCTTCTATTAAAGCATCATCTGGGTGTTTTCTCTCCCACTCTTCTCGGTTTTCTTTCCATTCCTTATATTCCTGCTCCGCTTGTTTTCTATCCTCTCTTCGTATTACGCGAGTTTTGTCCGCTTTGCCTTTGTTTTTCATATACGTTAAACCCTTATCGGTTAATCGTTTTAAGTCTTCTTCTTTATATTCTTGTTTTACCAATTGTGTTATATCACGCTTCATTTGCTGGATATTGTCTTCTATGTGCATTATATCATATTTATCGGTAGCCATTGCTAATTTTCGCATTTCAATCATTTGTTCATTCATGGGGGCAGTTCCGTGTTTTCTTTCAAATTCTTTCATATCAATGCCGTCATCTTGGAGGTGCGCTTTCAGTTCATCATAATTCATGTTTGCATAAATACTTTGCTTATTGTCCAACGCACTAATCCTATCTTTTAAATCCTCCATAGTATTCCCCCCTCTTGTTGAAGCATCCAACAATCTATCCGCTCTAAGCCTCTCGCGGGCTTGACTATTGATGCCTTCATTAACTTGTTCAGCCCAATCAGCATCTGCGTCTTCCAATAAATACTTATGTTCACGTCTAATTTCGTTATAATACGTAAAAAATGGTTTTTCGTGTGGCATTTTTTTTATCCGCAGTATAATATATCTTATATTATACGTAATATAACATGGATAATAAAAAAGAAAAAAACAAAGACGAGCAACAACTTGAAGAGTTGGAAAAACTTGGAAAGGAAATTGACCAAATCCGCATCACTCAGAACTTAGTGAATAGAAACCCCAATATTTTTAGAAAACCTGAAAATATCCTTTACCGCTTACCGCTATCAGATAAGCAACGAGAAGCAATTTATAATAATATAATTAAAGAAGAGGGAAAAAGCGGGAGTTAAATATATGTTGTTAATATTGCTATTCGCGTGCTCCGCTATGTCGCGGACTGCCTGCGACTTTTACTCGCGATGCTCAGAAAAAATAATGAGAGTTGTGCTTATTGTATAAAGCAAGGTGTAGATACAGGGTTTAAGTGTGTTTTCATAAATAACGGAAATAATATGTGTCGTAGTTTTGATGAGGCACTGCCTTTGATGTGTGTTGGTGATAATAGATGGTATATGACACATATATATGAATGCTCACTTCTTTGAACTAGAAGGCGATGGAAGGCAGATACCGATGAGTAAGGTCAAAATACTGACATAAGTATTAGCAACCTCGCACGGCAAGTTCTTTTCAGACAGCCTAACTATACAAAGGGTTATAATGGCAGTGATGACACCCATTTGAAATAAATATTTAATCATTCTGCAATCGGTTTTCTTATTTGACATACAGCAATTCCATTCGTTCTCAATTTCATTGTCAATTTTTTTCTCTTCTGTCTTTAGTTCAATATCCAAAACACGAGACTTTAATTTTGGAGTTAGTTCACCATCCATATCCATAATAGGTGGTGGTCTGTGAAGTCTAGTTGTATTATTGTTTGACATTTGAAAAAACGACTGCTCGTATTTCTGCTAATTGGTTGGTTTGGTCTTGTAGTATATTAAGTAAAAGTTTATTTTCTTTTTCTAAATTAACTACCTTTTCTGATAATTGTTGAACCGCTTTAATTAATGGTGCGATAAAGTCGGAATAACACATACCATAATCATATTCATCAGGTTCAACAGATTTATATGTATCAGGACTAGCACTTATACCTTTAAATTCACATTCTGCTTTTTGTTTCGGACATTGAACCATTATCGGCTCTTTTGACAATCCTGCAAAATAATCTATCAATTTCAGACAATACTCCTTCTACCTCTTGTGCTATTAAACCTGCTCTTTGGTTTCGGTTGTTATCAATCATGCGATAGCAGACTGGATTTAATTTGTTGATAAAATCTAAACCTAAACACTCTTTTATGTCTTATTTTTTTCTCCTATCTGAAGGTGCTGTTACGGTTCCCTTACACCAAAAATTTCCGCTATTCCCATTCAAAGACATTAACAATTGCTCCGTAGAATTCTCCCACACAAAACCATTGGATGAACTATTATTACATCTAAACCTCATAACAAAATCTGAAATACCATTTCCCGCCACTGCTGTTCCACCTGATAAACTTTTGTTTGATCCTGGGGTTGACATATAAATCCCCCAACTTGTATTGGTGACATCATATAAAACTATACCTCTATTAGTTGTCTCATCTGTTTGTCCCTGAATTCCTATTTTTGCTCCACTGGTTGCTGTTGCGGACGCTAGCACTCCCGTGTATGTAATCCCCGCATTCGCTGTTATAAATCCTGCTGTGCTTATATTCATCGCCTCAGACCATGTTATATTACTTCCCGCCGTTATTCCTGATTTATAATAAAAAGCGAGTTTACCACCTTTTTGAATTAGAAAGTTTGAACCGCTGTGGCTTGATTTCCAGTTCGTGCCATCAAAATAAGTATCAAAACTTAAGTTTATGTTGTCGTGTGCCCAGTTCAATAATTGAAATGTTGGATTAGCATCCGCCTTGTTATTGCTTGTAAGTGTGCCCCTCCGATATTTGAAGCCGTCCCGTATAATTCTAAGCCCCCTGTCGCCCCATTCACTGATTTTGATGTGTTTCCTATAATTATCGGTCTGCTTATCGATGATATTAGCGATGTTGTTATTTTATCACTCGTCGTTAATGTTGTTGTAGTCATGCCAGCAGTTGAAGTGATTGATGTTCCTGTTATTGTTCCACCATTTGTTATGTTGTTTGAATTCATATCCAAAGCACCATAAAAACGCATACCCCCAGCATGGTTAAAACGGACAATGTCAGACGAAGCACTTTTATTATCTAAAAGTTTTGAAATATAAAGTCCCGCCCCTTTTACATCAAAGAAGATAAGGGCATTCACGGTCCAGATTCCGGTCTCCCATCAGAGTCAAAGGTAAAAATAGTTGACAACAAGGATAATGGGTTAACACCCGTCACATCCTTAGAGGCGCAAAGCCCCGAAGCAGACCACCCTAGTAGGAGGTACGTAGAGGGAGACGCGCCCAATGAGGGCCTCACTTGGGAGCAAAGTGACAAAATCACATCAGCTAACATAGTGAGAGGGAAACGAGAAGCAAAGGTTAGGACGCCAGTTACACAACCACCTCCAGAAAAGAAGGAGTAAAAGCAGCTACATTGACAGGAGAGCGAGAGTTAGTGTGCCGGGAGTAGCTTTCGGAGAAGAATGGGCAAAGGAAGAATATGGAGACAATTGGCAATCAGTAAAACGAGAAGGAAAAGTCTTAGAACCGTGCGAGAAGGGAGATGGACTTAAAGTCTGTAAGATGCCTAAGCCCAGCCACTTTGTAGTCTTTGACGACGGTCAAGTAGAAAAGATATTAGACAGCGAGATTAGAAAGTATCGGATAGATAGATTAAAACCAGTCGGAGAACTAGACCACCCCGAGATGTCCGCAGAAAGTATCGTAGAGGATCATACCACTGCGTTACTGTACCTGACATAGAAGGTACCAAGGCAATCGTAGATGAGGGTTTAACTGCGAAAGAGTTGAAAGCCGGAATGGATAAAGAGATTGAAGCTCTGAAGTCTTTTAACACTTACACGTGGATAAGCCCCAAGGAAGCGAAAGAAAAAGGAGTAAAAGTAGAGACTCACGTGGGTACATGAAACCAAACTAGACGATAAAGGACGCAAGTTCATTAAGTCAAGGTTAGCTTTGCGGGGAGATATGCTAGAGCCAGGAGTTAGCTGTAACCCAGATCAATTGTTTGTACCCTGCGCTGCGCGTCGCTCATTACCCTTTTTGTCTAAGCTTGCAGCATGGCATGGACATAAGCTATACGGTATAGACTTCAAAAATACTTATCTAAATGCACGAATGCATGATCCTGTTTATGCTTATGCACCCGATGGGATAGACAGTGAGGAGCATGAAGGCATGATATGGAGAGTAGATGGAGCTCTGTATGGCGCGCCGCAAGCTGGTAGGAGATGGTATGAGATCTTAGCCCCTAAGTTAGAGGAATTAGGATTCAGGTTACTAGACTCAGATTTATGCATGTTCGTAGAAAAGGATAAGCCAATAAGAGATGCTATCATAGGTATTTTCCATGTAGACGATCTTATTTTCTCAGCTCCTAACGAACGAGCGTACGACAGTTTCGCTAGTAAATTAGAAAAGTTTTATCCTCTTAAGCATTTGGGAGTGGCAGCCGCTAAGGAGTTTAAGAAATAGAGATAAGGAAGGAGGACGCATTTTATTGTATCAGAATAAGTACCAGAAACAGATATTAAAGGATGTAGGATATGCAGATGTTAGACCAGTAAGTACTCCAAGTGCTGAACATGAGCCCGAGCCCATGGTAGAAACAAGCGCTCTTAGAAAACATTCGATACTTAGTCTAATAGGGAAACTTTTGTTTCTAACTAAGATGACACGACCAGATGCAGATCAAGCACTAGACTTGCTTACGCTATGTTAGGTAGGATCTTTAGGTATTTGAAAGGTTCGTATCGCGGTATTGCATTTCACGGGCCTAGATCATCGCAAGAGGGTAGGACATACCCGCGAATCACTCTGTGGCCCGATGCAACACACAAGGTCTGTAAGAAAACCGGAAAGTCACGTACAGGATATGTAGTGCTTTGGGGAGGAGACCCGGTAGCATGGCTGTCAAAGCGACAAACTAGAATTGCACTTAGTTCTAATGACGCTGAAATTTTTGCAGCAGCAGAGTCTATACGGGAAGGATTGGCTATCCGACATATCACGGAGGAATTAGACATAGCACAGAAAGGACCGATAGAGCTTTATGAAGATAATGCACAAACTATCTTAGCAGCAGAAAGGGGGATGTCAGGACCACGTACTAAACACTTACCCCTAGAACTTCATTTCATCCATCACGCACAGAGAGACACTGAGATTAAATTTGTAAAGGAAGGAACTAAGAAACAAATCGCAGAAGTACTAACTAACATGTTCCTAAGGATCAATTCGAATATCTCATTAGTAAGTTTATGGTAACACTTGATCCATGATCCTATGTCTCAAGTCTGCAAACTCACCATAAATACGCAAATTTACGCAAAGTCAACTTATGTTGTTCTTTTGTGAGTTTCTCTCTTTGAAGTGTGCAGGAAGTGTCATGCGCAGGTAGTTGAGCGGCATCTTGTGACGGTGTTCCCGTTGAAGTAGAAGCCGAGCGCGAGAGCGAGGCGTGTGGACTTTCCACCATCGATCGTTAGTCGCGGCAAGAGCAGGATATGGACAGCAGCCGTCAGAGCGGTCTTCGCAAGGAGTAGTTTTTATCTTGGGGAATTGGCATTATTAACTAATTATATGTGACTCGCAGAGTCAGTAATGTAATTCAGCTACGTACGAGTATAACCACCTTGGATGACCTTTGATGAAGCTTTAATCGACACTTTCGAGATGTCAATTTGACAAAGAGGCAACTACAATGGACTAACAGTGTTGAACATGGTGATTTACAAGTTTTGTGACCAAACACCATTTTAGTACTAATTGGAATGGAGGCCATTATCGCATTTCTTATAGTCACGATTAATCGTAGACGTATTGATTGATAATTTGCACATTGACATAGAAGTAAGGGGGAGCGTTGGTAGGATGACTACGTTTACTGTTAGTAATTGCTTTGTAAGTAATTTATTCATATAGTCGAATGACAGTATAGTTCTAGTCAATAATGGTAACGGACGTAACGGTCTATTATTAGTATTGGCATTTCAGGATTGGACAATAACCATTGTGTAATAATTACAGTCGTGCGGACTTTATTTCAGTTTCGTTATTACCTTTGAGTTTGTCAGTTCTGCTATCTACTTGCGAATTAAAGTGACGATTGGCATCGTGGCTTCTAAGGAGTCCCTCAGCAAACCGGAGTGTGAAGGTATTAGGTCCGTGAGTGACCGGGTAATTACCTAATCAACTGTCAAAGGGACACTGCTTTTACTAACTCAGTACAACGGTTTTTCCCTCTGGCGGCTTCAAGCGCTCTTGTTGTTTGGGTTCAATCACTTCTGACTCAGAGTCACTTCAAGAATCTTCAAGGCTATTGACGTGGAGGTTAGCTTTGAACCAATCGTCATGTTCATTCAAAAAGAGTCACGTCACATGTTATACTATGATTATTAAATTCCTTTTTTCCTTGAGCTCGTAAGGGTTAGTTGAAGACCAGGGGTCTTATTACAGCATCATCACTGGACTTGAATACATTGTATTCAAGGCTACCAGTGACTGATTTGAAACTTAAAAAAGCCTCCGACTATCGGTATTAATATATATTTCAAGTCACACTGTGTATCACGATGAATATTATTTACTGATACCGATAATTGAATTACTACATTAGACTCGAAGTATCAAGTTATCGAATCGTTTTACTACTAACTACTTAATCACTTCATTATTTTCTTCAAGACTTTCGGTCGAGAAAGAAATAAGCTTAACTCAATGAAGAAAGTAAAAAAGCGAATAAAATACTACTTAAAACTTTAAAAACACATAAATAAATAAGTAAACCCGACCATCAGCCACGGATGACACAGCGGTAGCATGCCAGGTTGTAAGACAAACACTGCTGTTTCTGTTTATGAGAGGCTCAGCGACCGCCCCAAATAGGCTCCTCAACAGGCTTCGCCACTACAATATAAAAACAGGGAGGGGGGGGGGGGGGCAAACAATTACGTGTGTCCAGTACTAAGATGGTTTAAGTTGTGTTTGTCTCTCTCTCTCTCTGTCTCTCTCTCTCTCTGTCTCTCTCTCTCTCTGTCTCTCTCTCTCTCTCTGTCTCGCTCTCTCTGTCTCTCTCTCTCTGTCTCTCTCTCTGTCTCTCTGCTCTCTCTCTCTCTCTCTTTCTCTTTCTCTGCTCTCTCTCTCTCTCTCTCTCTCTCTCTCTGCTCTCTCTCTCTCTCTCTCTCTGCTCTCTGCTCTCTCTCGCTCTCTTTCTGCTCTCTCTCTCGCTCTGCTCTTTGCGCTCTCTCTCGCTCTGCTCTCTGCGCTCTCGCTCTCTCTGCTCTCTGCGCTCTCGCTCTCGCTGCTCTCTGCGCTCTCGCTCTCTCTGCTCTCTGCTCTCTGCTCTCTGCGCTCTCCGCTCTCGCTCTCTCTGCTCTCTGCGCTCTCTCTGCTCTCTGCTCTCTGCGCTCTCTCTGCTCTCTGCACTCTCTCTGCTCTCTGCGCTCTCTCTGCTCTCTACTCTCTGCTCTCTGCTCTCTCTGCTCTCTGCGCTCTCTGCTCTCTGCTCTCTCTGCTCTCTGCTCTCTGCGCTCTCTGCTCTCTGCTCTCTCTCTGCTCTCTGCACTCTCTCTGCTCTCGCTCTCTCTGCGCTCTCTCTGCTCTCTCTCTCTCTCTCTCTCTCTCTCTCTCTCTGCTCTTGCGCTCTCTGCGTTCTCTCTGCTCTCTCTGCTCTCTCTGCTATCTCTGCTCTCTCTCTCTCTCTCTATCTCTCTCTGCTCTCTCTCTCTCTCTCTGCTCTCTCTCTCTCTCTGCTCTCTCTCTTTCTCTCTGCTCTCTGCTCTCTCTGTCTCTCTCTCTCTGTCTCTCTCTCTCTGCTCTCTCTCTCTGCTCTCTCTCTCTGCTCTCTCTCTCTCTCTCTCTCTCTCTCTGCTCTCTCTCTGCTCTCTCTCTCTCTGCTCTCTCTCTCTCTCTCTGCTCTCTCTCTCTGCTCTCTCTCTCTCTCTCTCTCTCTCTCTCTCTCTCTCTCTCTCTCTCTGTCTCTCTGCTCTCTCTCTCTGCTCTCTCTCTCTGCTCTCTCTCTCTCTCTGCTCTCTCTCTGCTCTCTCTCTCTCTCTGCTCTCTCTCTCTGCTCTCTCTCTCTCTCTCTCTCTCTCTCTCTCTCTCTCTCTCTGCTCTCTCTCTCTCTCTCTGCTCTCTCTCTCTCTCTCTCTCTCTCTCTCTCTCTCTCTCTCTCTCTACCGATTTTGACGTACAGCGTAGTGACGCCAGTTGCGCCTCTGTTGTCGGTCACCACCAGTTTCACGGTGCAATCTCCTACTTTATTGTACGCATGGTAGACGATCTCTCCAGAGCCATACTCCCCATCGCCGAAGTCCCAGTACCACGTCGCCACATAGCCGTCCTTGTCATACGAATCCTTTCCGCTGAACGTGAGCTTCTCGTTGGGGTAGCCTGTAGGAGGACCAGTCGCCTTTGCTACAGGAGCCATGTTCTTGGGAAGGCAAGTGGCTTCGGTCGTGATTTTGCCGTGTTCGCAGTAGAACTGGCCTTGAACTTCATAGCTGTAGTTGCACGTTGGGATGCAATAGCGGCCATGGGCCAGCCACTCGGGGCAGTCTCCGAGAACGCCATAGGCAGGGGGGGAAACCTTGCAAGCACTCGGAACACACTTGGCTTCGCTCGTAAGTTTGCCGTTGACGCAGTAGAAGCTGCCTTCCACTTCATAGCCGTAGTTGCACTTCGGAACGCAGTACTGGCCACTGGCCAGCCACGCGGGGCAGTCTCCGAGAACGCCATAGGCAGGGGGAGAGATCTTGCAAGCGTTCGGAACACACTTGGCTTCGCTCGTCAGTTTGCCGTTGACGCAGTAGAAGCTGCCTTCCACTTCATAGCCGTAGTTGCACTTCGGAACGCAGTACTGGCCACTGGCCAGCCACGCGGGGCAGTCTCCGAGAACGCCATAGGCAGGGGGAGAGATCTTGCAAGCGTTCGGAACACACTTGGCTTCGCTCGTCAGTTT
>WBZZ01000522.1:0-7500 GCA_019918135.1 Paulinella micropora
TTTATTATTCATTCAAGCTAGTTAAAGCTTGCAGAACTCTCTCTCTCTCTCTCTCTCTCTCTCTCTCCCCTTTCTCTTGCTCTCTCTCTCTCTCCCCTTTCTCTTGCTCTCTCTTTCTCTCTCTCTCTCTGTCTCTCTCTCTGTCTCTCTCTCTGTCTGTCTCTGTCTCTTTCCTCTCCTCTCTCTCTCTCTCGTCTCTCTCTCTCTCATCTCGTCTCTCTCTCTCTCTCTCTCTCTCTCTCTCTCTCTCTCTCTCTTTCTCTTAAAAAAAGAAAAAACAGTCACAGGCACGGTTTCTAGATTTTAAGCGTTATTTTTTTACGCAAGCACTCGGTTTTCATAGAACTTACTATGATACTTGCCACTCGTAGAGCTGACTGAGTGGGAAGCAGAAGAGATAAAATGCAAGAGGTATTAATATCATTCTACTAGTTCTAGTAGTTCTATTGTGCTGAGTTGTACTTTACCGGTAACTAGTTCAAGCTTAACTATTTAATTTTTTCACTAATTTACAACTTAGTTTTGATCATTAAAAATAATGATGAATCTACCGGGCTGTGTTAAACTCTGCAATTTGTAAAACTCCTTCAAGCCAGCATTAAAATGATAAACTTACTAGAGGTAGCTTCAAATCGCGGCCGATGATAGATATCACAAGTTAATATTAATAGTATTACTTGAATAAACATAAGAACCGTCTTGAGTCATATTTTTACACAAGCCGCCTCGGAGCACTGTTTTATGTCAGTAGTATAATAGAATGATCTTACTAAGTTCAGTATAATACACTGATAATTGACTCTCAAAATAAAAAGTTTGAACATCATATTCAAGTATTAATAGTCAGAAATTAACAGCCTGAGGCAACTTGAGTCAGTAAGCAATTAGCGCGGCAAAGGAGCGAGCCGGACGATCGCGATCAGGATTTTTTTTTTTTTTTTTTTTTTTTTTTTTTTTTTTTTACAGTAAGTTTTAATGAGAAAAAGATGAAAGAAAAATGAAGAAGAGCTTAATTCAAATGAATTCTTTTTTTTTTTTACGCTGAACTGGCAGTGAGCGACTTTTAATCACGAAGAACCAAAGTAATCTATCACTCAAACGCAGAGTTTAGGGAAGCTACCCCGCCAAGGGTAAAGAATAACAGAAAAAAAAGACTTTTAATGACTTTGGGTCACACAAATTTATGATGTTATGACCTTTACAGAATGGTAATACTCATTTGATTCTAGGCATTCCAGACTATGATTCACGAATACTCTAGAAAGTGTCCTTGTCAGTAATAATGGTATTAATAACTGTCCGGCCTATGAACCTGCCTATGACTAAGACTATCCAAATTACCGGTAAATTGTCTAGGTGGAGTAACGGGTATTAGTAGTACATTACAACGCTCCCCCTTAGTCGCAAATCATAGGCTATATTAGTGTGTAAATATGAAAAAAATAGTGTTGAGGATCAGTTATGGGTTACCCGAAGGTTAAATATCAACTCCCATTTACATCACATCCTCTATGTATGTATATATGTGGTCATGCAGTAACATGTATGAAGTATGTATGTGCTCAAAAATTTGCAAGCGCTTCCCGTAGAGGGTAGCAAAATCAAAAAAATTTAGATTTCCTATTCTAGGACAGAAAGAATGATAGAAAGAATTTAAATTGCTAAGTTAGCCAGGGAAAGCCTCGCGGCTGCCGGCCTCGCGTGGCAGTCGGCTACCCAGCCTCGGCTCGACTGCTCTTGACCCCTGCGCAAAACAAAGCTGCTGCAACACGAAACAAACTGCACAAAACACTCAAAGCAAATATAGGTGAGTGGACACGCAAATCCCGAAATTACTTGAGCTTTACCGTAAATTTGTTAAGTAAATACTCGAATTGTTCCTTCGGTAAATATTTTGTCATTACATCACTTATCTGCTTCTTCGTACCTACTTTTACAAACTTAATCTCACCGTCTCTCTGTAGGTGGTGCATAAAGTGTAATTCTAAAGGTAAGTGTTTAGTTCTATTACCTGACATACCCCTCTCTGCCGCTAAGATTGTTTGAGAGTTATCCTCGAATAATTCTATCGGGCTCTTTTGGGCTATGTTTAGTTCTTGTGTAATGTGTTTTAGTGCAAGTCCCTCTCTAATGCACTCAGTTGCTGCAAATATTTCAGCATCATTGGAACTCAGGGCGATGCGACTCTGTCGCTTTGATAACCATGCAACTGGATCGCTGCCCCATAGGATCACGAATCCAGTGCGGGACTTCCCTGTTTTCTTACAAACTTTGTGAGCCGCGTCGGGCCACATGGAAAGTTTTGGATAGGTTTGCCCTTCTTGCTCTGACTTAGGCTCATGGTAAGCTAAACCTCGATAAGAGTTAACTAAATAACGAAAGATTCTGCCTAACATCGCATAAGTTATTCCCTTATCGATAGTTTGCATGACACTTGCCGAATTTAGTGTTTGTTCTATATCGGGTCTTGTCATTTTGCGAGAAATAGCAAACGACCAACTAGACTAGGAATTGAAAATTTTCGCAAGCTAGTTGATTCCGACATCGGTTCCGTGAAATGTTCTTGCGCTGGAGTACTAACGGGTTTAGCAGAATCGTAGCATACCTCTTTTAGTATCTGCTGCTGATATTTTCGCTGATGCAAAATTATTTTCCCGTTCGATTGCTCTATCTCTATTCCTTTGAATTCACGGGCAATACCAAGTCTTTTGAGCGGGAAATGTTTTTCTAATGCGGACGCAAAACGCTCATATGCTTGTTTGTTTGGTGCGGTGAACAACAAGTCATCAACATGAAATATCCCTACTATCGCCTCTCTCAAAGCTTTATCATTTTCTACAAACATACATAAATCAGAATCTAGCAACCTAAAACCTAGCTCCTCTAACTTGGGTGCTAATATCTCATACCATCTTCTTCCTGCCTGTGGTGCACCATATAAAGCACCATCTATACGCCATATCATCCCCTCATGCCCTTCTCTGTCTACACTCTCTGGCGCATATGCATAAACAGGATCATTCATACGAGCATTTAGGTATGCACTTTTAAAATCTATGTCGTATAGTTTGTGTTTGTGCCAGGCAGCTAGTTTGGCGAGAAATAAAAGTGAATGGTGTGCGGCGCAAGGGACAAGAGCTGATCTGGGTTATAGCTAACACCGGGTTCTAACATATCTCCCCGTAAAGCTAATGTGTATGTGTTAAAGGATTGAAGAGCTTTTAGCTCTGTTTTCATACCATCTAAAACATCTTTAGCTGTCAAACCTGCCTCTATGACATCTTTGGGTACTCTGATATCTACATACAAATAAAAATCACGAATCTCATCTGCCACCATACGTTCATCGCATAAAAACATATTAGCGGGACTTTGTAACGGGTATTCGGGATCTTTCACGGAGTATTTGAGGATTTCCGAATTCAACATCCGTTCTTCTTCGTCCTCAAACTTAACTATGTGGGTGGGCTGAGGTCTGTCTCTTACTACGAGTCTATCTCTGGGGTCACACACTCTGCTGACTACCCCTACTCGTACTATGCTCTCCCATCCCTCACCGTACTTTTTCTTCGCCCATCCATCTCCCCATGCACGCGCGGGCACTCTTACTACCTTACCTATTAGCTCTTGAGCCTCTCTCTTTTCTCTCTTGGGCTCATTGCTAGGGGTATATCTCTCTACTGCCTTGCGCTGCCTTTTACCGGGGATTATGTTACTCTCCGTTACTCTCTGACTCTGCTCCCATGTTAATCCCTTAGATGGTGGTGATTTTTCTTCGTATGCTCTTCTTTCATGTATTTTTAGTGGATCTGTTGGATCTTGTTCACTTGCATGCTCTTGTGGCTTGATCTTGTGCTCTGGGGGTAATTGTTGTGGATAATGTGGCTCTGGACTTGTATGTAGGCGTGCATGTTTGTGATCCAATGTATTCTTCTCCACATGCTCATTTTCATGCTCATTCTCATTCGCATCGATATCAACATTCTCTGTCTCCCCCTCAACTTCATCAAAGTGTGTTGTTGGGTGGTCGTTGTTGACGTTGTGCGGTGACTTAGGTGATTGAGGTGGTGATTGGGGTGTAGATTGGGGTGGTGACGCTTGTGAAGATGTGTGTGGTTGCTTGCTTTCATTCTCATTCTCCCCCTCAGAGTCATCATTATCCCACGACACTAGTTTAGGAGGATGAGCTTGTTTACCGATTTTGTGAATATTAAATCTCACATCTCTCACTCCGGAAATTATCTTCTTACCATCCCATACGCGGTATAGTTCCCGAAATAGATCATATCCTACTAGCATCACCTTTTTCCCTCTATACTCTCCCTTCCGCACTTTACTCTTAGGTATATGTAACACACCCATACATCCTATTGGTTTTAAATGAAAGAGTGTTGGTTTTCTACCTAACAGCTGCTCATAAGGCGAAATTCCTTTGCGTTCCCCGTGAATTGCCGGTAGTATGTTGTGAATGGTTGTTGCTGCGTGTTCTAATTCTGTCCAGAATTGCGGCGGTAATTTAGTGTGATATCTCATTGCTCGTACAGGCCCCGCCGTAATATCATTCACTTTTTCAGCAGTAGGATTCCAGTCTTTATCGTTTGTCGCGGAGGTTTTCCAAATAAAGCGAATATTTTCCCACCACTTAATGACTTCCTCCGGAATATGGAATTCTTGATCTGCGCGAATTTCTTTTACTTTGTTTCCTGTCTGTCTCTCATAAAAGGCTACTGCTTGTTTTAAGCAATCTACAAACTCATTCTTATGGGCTAAATAAAAGTCAAGAATGAATAGTGAGTAGTAGTCGGTGACCGAAAATTTATACCGTTTACCACCTATTGATCTAGTTGCCCACGGTCCTGATGTGTCTATGTGTAGAATTATACCTGGCTTTTGGGCTCTTTCTATTGTATTAACTGCAAAACGTGGCAAACGTTTAGACTTTCCTATCATGCAAGATTCGCAAAATCTCACATCGCTCTCGTCACCAACTAACTTAATGTTCAAAATTTTTGCCAATAGGCGCATCTTTGTTAACCCATAATGCCCACAGGCATAGTGAAAAAGCTGGATTCCTATCTTTCTAGGTTTGTCTGACTTTCTGGGGTAAGCTTCATATAATACTATATCTACGTGTAATTCTTTCTCTCTCTTATTTACTTCATGCTTACTTGTCTCGTTTTTGTTCTCATTTGTGGGGCTTCCCTCCCCTTCTACCCCCTTGTTGCGAAAGGATCATATCTTTCGTTGACTTTCAATGGTTCATCATATTCGACATCCCATCTATATATCATACTCTTAGTTAATCTTCCCCTTACTAATATGTCACTCTCGTTAATGTGGATGGGGTATTTGAGTATTACTAACTGTCCGTTTTGGTGGATGACGGATCTGTTGTGTCTGTGGTCCATCTGTCCTGTAGAGACTATGCTAACTGGTAAGGTAGTGTCGAGTAACATCTTCTTTTCTACTGCTCTAGGCCTTCCTTTCCCATCTATCACAGTCAGCCTAGCTCTTCCTGACTTACTCAACTCCCTTTCTCCATTACCTGTCTACCGGGTCTATCTCATCGACATCCGTCAATCTATCTTCTCTGCATGATATGTCTGTGCTTGCTCCACCATCCTGTACTGTCATGTCTCTCTTTTTCATCACTCTTTTTCTCACATGTATCAGTACATGCTCTGTCTCTCCTTCTGTCTCTGTCTCTGTTTCTAGTTCACCCTCAGAGAATCCTCTACCCTCACCTTGTCCCTCTTCTGTGAGTTGTGGAGGTGTAGTGATGGGACTCTGTCTGACTGCTCTCTCCAAGTACATTCCTTCTATTGCTCTTACTATGTCAGTCAAAAAGTCATCTCTCTCTAGCTCGCCACTCACGACACGCATCACTTCTCCATTCATTCCCCTTACGCACTCATTCATCAACGTTTTAGCTATTTCATTTATATTTTTGAAGGTTATGACGGGAGGGTTGATGGGTTGCGTGTTTGTTGTCTGTGTTGGTGGGAGTGCTGTGATTGGTCTAGAACTAGAGATTTGGAGTTGTTGTGAGGTGGGACCTATTTGGTTGCCAAACTTGTTGACAGAAGTGGGCCCAAGTCGTTGCTTTCCCTCATCCACTCCACTCTCTTCTCTCCCTTCTCTGCTCTGGCAGGTCCGCTGACTAGAAAATGGATTATGTTTGCGTGGTTGTTGCGGAATATTTTGCGAGACTTGTGGACTTGTGGAAATTTTGGTGTCACGTAAAGTTTCAAATTCCCCGAAAACGAGTCTTTGCGTAATTTTATGAGACTTTTCCAATGCCGCAGCTTTAAGACCTCGTTCGTCTAGGCAGTAAGGAGATTTGGGGGGACGCAACACGGGACTTACCGACAAACCCAACTCCGGATAATCTGGGTCTTGTGTGGCGTGATATCCGCAGTACCTCGCATAAGATAATCGTTTCGCGTGATTTGCGTATATTCCTTTTCCTTCTGATTTTTCAACGGAAACATTACACGGTTTTTTGCGTCTGTTTATTCCTGCACATTTTGTGTCAGGCGTGACTCCGTAAGAACTCTCAAGCCTCAAAGGAGTTTCGTTAGGGTTAGGGGTGACTGGGGAACATCGTGGGGTGGCGGATACTAACCGCTCTTCCTTGCCTTCTCCACGTAGTGAGGAGGGACCTCGTAGGGTGGCCGATACTAACCGCACTTCCCGTCCTTCTCCACTCTCACTATGTCTATTCCCTACCCTAGGTGTAGTCTTTGTATCGTTCAAAAGGGCTTGGGGACTTGTAGATTTGTGATGAGGTGAGCTTGGTTGCTCGTCATCTCTTTCTCTTTCTTCCTCATCATCATCGCTCTTATCATAAGTGTTCCCCATATGGATTAAAGCAACGTTTGTATCAGAGTCACTTTGTTCGTCTTCGTTTTTGTCGTTGCCGGTTGTTATCAAAGTGAGTGCTTTCTTTTTCTTATGAAAGGGTTTCTTTGCGAGAAATTCATTTAGCCAGTCTACATACATCTGACCTGCCCTTGGTCTCGTTCTCTCAAACTCTTCCTCTAACATGTACCTACCTGCTCCGGAAATGCATCCCCATTAATTTCTTACTACTATCAACTCTT
Source organism: Paulinella micropora (assembly GCA_019918135.1). Taxonomy (NCBI): domain Eukaryota; phylum Cercozoa; class Imbricatea; order Euglyphida; family Paulinellidae; genus Paulinella; species Paulinella micropora. The sequence goes on from WBZZ01000522.1 coordinate 7,104, forward strand.
CAATGGGTCCTTTCGTCTTCTGTGTTCGCAGGAAATCAGATACATTGTCTTTGGAAAAAGCCACAGACAGACATAACTGCAAAGTTTTCATCCTTTCATAATATTTCTTCTCTTTGCGGATAGCTGTCTTTCTTCTTGTGTGTTGTTTCATACTTTGTCTTTTCTTTTTCCTTGCTTCTTTCTCTTTCCACTCTCTCTTTTGTTCTGCTGTCATTTTATCCCAACCTTCTGGCTGTTTGATATCTTCTTTCTTTGTCTGGGGTCTCTGTCTTCCTCTCTGAGAGGTGAGGTGTCTGACTCTTCATCTTCCTCACTATCACTTATGGGCGTGTCGGGCTCTTCTAAGTCTTCTGCAGTCTTAGCCCTTGCTTCGTCGTAAGGAAAATCCTTTTGGCTT
>WBZZ01000522.1:17500-29779 GCA_019918135.1 Paulinella micropora
TACTCACACATACATGTACATACATACACGCATACATACATGCATGCATACACGCATACATGCATGCAGATATACCAGATTGCTTTGTGCGACTGCGTATCCTGCCTGCGCTGCCTTCGTATACCACTCTACGGCTTTCTTGAAGTCCTGTTTTCACTCCCCGGCCAAAATCGTAATGCACTCCCAGATAGTTTTGCGCGAGTGCGTTTCCTGCCTCCGCTGCCTTCGTACACCAATCCACCGCCTGTTTGAAGTCCTTCTCCACTCCCTGGCCATTCTCGTAACACAACGCCAGATGGAATTGCGCGAGTGTGTTTCCTGCCTTCGCTGCCTTATTGAACCATTCTGAACCAGCATGTATCTGGTCTGCGCCTTGGCCAAAGCCATGTAATCCAGCGATACAAAACATCGCCATGCTATCTCCTTTTCTTTCGAGATCCTCCAGCTCTTCCAGTTTAGTTGCTGCCTGGAGCATGAAGTGCGTGTCCTTGGTTTCACTCCTAGCTACTCCTAAACCGTACTCTCTCTCTCTCACACACACACACACACACACACAAACACACACACACACATACACACATACACACACATACATACATACATACATACATACATAACATACATACATACATACATACATACACATACATACATACATACATACATACATACATACATACATACAAACGCAACGTTCTTCCCTTGTCCTCTTCTTGCCTTGGCCTTGTGACATGGCCAAGAGGAATCAACAACGCCCATACAGATTCTCGTTTTTTTTTTCATGTGTTTGTGTGTGTGTGTGTGTGTCTGTGGTACGGTTTGTGTGTGGCTTTTTCTCCCTTTCTCTCCAGATAATAGTGAGCGGAGGAGGAGGAGGAGGAGGAGGAGGAGAAAAAGAAGAAGAAGAAGAAGAAGAAGAAGAAGAAGAAGAAGAAGAAGAAGAAGAAGAAGAAGAAGAAGAAGAAGAAGAAGAAGAAGAAGAAGAATAAGACTAACAGAGAAATAAAAAGAACAAAAAAAGAATATATGACGAAGTTAATGGAGGACCTAAAGCACGATTCAAAGAAGAGAATGAATGCTTTAAGAATGAGTATCCCTCAAATGCAAGCTACTAAAATATCACCTACAAGACTCTGCGTAGATGGACAGGTGTACACAGATGCGAAAGACATCGCGAACGTCCTCAACAGGCACTACACGTCGGTAGGAGCCAAGGTAAGCGCTCAAATTCCCCAAGAAGAAAAAGAACAAAAAGAAGAACAAAAAGAGCATAAACAAACACAACACCGCATCTTCAAACTAAAATATATAACTACACAGGAAATAACTAAAACACTTAAGGATATTAATAGAAATAAATCCGAAGACATAAACAAAATAAAACCTGCAATAATACAATATTTAAGCACATATATTACACCGATCCTAAGCAAACTTTTCAATAAATCGGTGGAAAGAAATGAATACCCAGACGTACTAAAAATAACAAAAGTAATAGAAATTTATAAAGCTAAAGATAGAACACTGCCAGAGAACTATAGACCTATATCCCTTCTGCCCATTATCGCGAAAGTGTTTGATACAATCATCAACCGACAACTCATGGACCACCTGAACCGATATGATATCCTTTCACGCACTCAATATGCTTTCCGCCCACACTCCAATACCACCATCTGCACTCAAACAATCCTGAACCACATCCACTCACAAAAAGGCCCAGGCAAATACGTATTAGCACTCTTTGTCGATTTGTCTAAAGCATATGATACCATTGACCATGCAAAACTCATTCACAAACTACAACATGAATTCAACTTTAGCGATAATACAACTGCCTTCTTCAAATCCTACCTGACCAGACGATTCCAAACTGTGTTCACCCAACACGCCCGCTCATACCCCCGCCTGATCACGCACGGTATACCACAAGGCAGCACCCTTTCCACAACGCTCTTTATCCTCTATATCAACAGTATCCTCCTATCACTTACGCATGGAACAATCTTTGCATACGCTGATGATACCACACTCATAATTACAGCATCTAACAAAGAGCAACTTCAAGAGCATGCACAAACCAATACAACCAACCTTGTACGCTACTTTCATAGACATAATCTTGTACCTAACCCTACTAAGACAACATAGTGTCACAATCTTCCACAAGTTTGGACAAGACGTAAAGCTGCAGCTGGCGATCGGCGAGACGAAACTCGAACATGAGAAACAGGTCAAACTACTAGGTACAACTGTCCAAAGCAACCTATCTTTCAGGAAACATGTACAAACAATTGCTGTCCGTCTACAACCATTTGTACAAATGTTTCGACATGTTAACCAGCTACTACCCACTGACATCCTTGTCCAACTATACTATAGCCACGCCTACTCCCTCCTAACATATAATATATCTATCTGGGGATCCGACACCCCAAACACCATCATCTACCCTCTCATCACCATGCAAAAAAAGATAATACGTCTCATAAGCCTAGCATCACCGAGAGCACCCACCGCACCCTTATTTGCTAAACTCAGACTTCTAACTATACCTAATATATATAAATATCGTGTATGTATGGAGACACACTCACACATCTATCCTACTTTCACAACATTCCTCCCCCTCCACTATAACAACTTCAAACCAATCACTGCTGTACATAGTCACAACACAAGACACTCAAAAAAACAACTGCTATATCGTGACTCAAATAGTGCTTATTATAACAGCATTGCAGAAACTGTGTTTAGCAAGCTACCGGAACTCCAAAGGATCAAGGAAAAAGCTGAGTTCAAGGCCGCACTCCTGGACTATCTACTCTGTTCGCAGAGTGAATCTTAGCTTGCTCTTCCCTCTCTCTCTCTCTATCTCCCTCTCTCTCTTCTCTCTCTCTTCTCTCTCTCTCTCTCCCCCTTTTTTTTTTTTTTTTTTCTCGAAACCAAACTAATGAAATATTAACTGAAGGGCACAGTTAAAATTACGTTTTAGTTTGGAACATCACTTCCAACACCTTTTACTTCTCCTTTCTTTTCTCAACCAAATTAATGAAATATTAACTGAAGGACACAGTTACCGTTTCATCCTAGTTTGGATCTTTCCCTCTTTCTTTATCAAACCAAATTATTGAAATATTAACTGAAGGGCACAGTTAACATTTCATTCTAATTTGGATCTCCCTCCTTGACTCCCTGACCATATACACATATCGTAACCATATGTATGATATATTATCATCATTATTGTTACTACTATGGAGGGGTGCACAGTATGGCACCCCACGGGAAGAGGAGGTGGTTGGGCCTCTTCGCACTGGTTTCGAGGCTATGTCGTTGTGTTGGCTCCGAGGCTATGTTGTTGTGTTGGTTCCGAGGCTATGTAGTTGTGTTGGTTCCGAGGCTCTGTTGTTGTGTGGGTTCCGAGGCTATGTCGATGTGGGTTCCGAGGCTATGTTGTTGTGTTGGTTCCGAGGCCATGTCGTTGTGTTGTTTTTTATAAGACATACACCACGTGGGATCAAAGGGGTATTTACATTCCGCGATCTAGGGGTGGTGACGGGTTTCGAGGCGTCCCAGATACTTACCAAAAAACGTCCTCATGCGCTGGCAGACCGCATGAAATGTCTGCTACCCCTGTGAGTACCTCCATGCGGAACCTACCCAGTCTCGTGGAGCTCTCACGCGGGGAAGATCAATCATTTGTAGTTGATTTCCTGCAAGGTACCCGACACTGTGCGGGTAGTAGGGACTTCCTTTTGGGGCCTTCTATGCAGGATGGTTAGAGTCACTCTTCCCTCCCCAACATACTCACTGTAGTCCCTGTTGGGTCGAGGGATGGAGGCGCATGGCCCTCGGGCTCAGCCATGACAGATCAATATATATTGTTACTACTATTATTATTATTATTATTATTATTATTATTATTATTATTATTATTATGGACACCGTGATAGCCCAGTGGTCAAGTTCTACCATCTGGGCCCTGTCGCCAGTTCGATTCCCGTCGGTGCCACCAGTATTTTCATTGAACATACCGGTCCGTCTGGACCAGTATTTTCATTGAACATACCGGTCCGTCTGGAAGTGTTGGAACTGCCCTTGCGGGGGTGTCATTAGAGCCTATCGTCAATTCTTCGTACTCCCCTCACGGGTGAGACGATGGAGGCGCATGTGCAGAAATGCATCAGCCATTGACAGAGAAGCACTATTATTATTATTATTATTATTATTATTATTATTATTATTATTATTATTATTATTATTATTATTATTATTATTATTGGACACCGTGATAGCCCAGTGGTCAAGTTCTACCATCTGGGCCCTGTCGCCAGTTCGATTCCCGTCGGTGCCACCAGTATTTTCATTGAACATACCGGTCTATTTCTGGACCAGTATTTTCATTGAACATACCGGCCCGTCTGGAAGTGTTGGAACTGCCCTTGCGGGGGTGTCATTAGAGCTTATCGTCAATTCTTCGTACTCCCCTCACGGGTGAGACGATGGAGGCGCATGTGCAGAAATGCATCAGCCATTGACAGAGAAGCACTATTATTGTTATTATTATTATTATTATTATTATTATTATTATTATTATTATTATTATTATTTTGGGGGGCACCAATACATGGTTGGGTGTCACCGCCACACGGCGGGGTTGGGGCCGTTGGCAGCTTGTTATGAGGGGTACATAATCAGTGCTCCACTGATTCATGAGACGGAAACTTTTACTGAGAGAAGCTCTCTCACCACGCTCACGGCTCTTGGCTCGGGGTGGCCTCTGGTATCACTCGGGGTGCGGGGGGTGGGGGTTATCTGAGGGAGGGGGTTGGGCTCAGTGGGTCACTGGACAGGTTGGTTAACTAAACTACTGTCGGTATGAGTGGGAATGAAGGCGACAGGCTCCACACATTTCCACAAGCCTTGAAATCACTCAACTGCCACAGTAGCGACTGCCTGGACGCGGGGCTCCTGACTCACCCTCTCTCCCAGAACCCCTCGTGCTCACTTTGCGGATGCCATGGGGATGCTCTGGCGGAGGGTCGGGACGTGGGTGCATGTGACCGGGCCTGTCACTTAGTGTTCTCGGTAGATGACTCTTTTGTAGCTTCTATCGGACGCAGGGTGGCTTGCCACGACACCTCAATGATGCATAGTACGTCACGTCTCTGGCCTGGTTACGGGGGCGGGTAACTGAGGCGGGTTCCTGAAGGCTGGTTACGGAAGCTATGTTATTGTTGTTGGGTTCCTGGCTGCTATGTTATTGTTGTTGGGTTCCTGGCTGCTATGTTATTGTTGTTGGGTTCCTGGCTGCTATGTTATTGTTGTTGGGTTCCTGGCTGCTATGTTATTGTTGTTGGGTTCCTGGCTGCTATGTTATTGTTGTTGGTTTCCTGGCGGCGTACATGTTTATGCTTTTTTAAGGGTTGAGCTTTAAATAACCCCACTCGGGTCTTCTTTTATCGAGCTCACCACTCGGTGGATGGAGGCCTGGGGTAGACTTATACGATGTTTTTGATGCTAGGTTCCGTCTCCAGGGATTCGACTGGCATCGCTGCTTTGCCTCACCGCACTGCCTCACCCACACATCCACGCTGGCACACTGTTTCTCCTCTTGCTCTTGTACCTATGTCGCACACAGCTATGAGCTCACGCCGATGAGTGGTTGTGACGAGGTGCACCCAGCTGGATTGCGGGCGAGCCACGGCGGCCTCGCTCTCGCTCGCTCTCTCTCTCTCTCTCTCTCTCTCTCTCTCTCTCTCTTTTTTTTTTTTTTTTTTTTTTTTTTTTTTTTTTTTTTTTTGCTTTGCTTTGCTTTGCTTTGGGCGAGGCCTAGCTTTCACATGGGCGGGCTGAGCCTATGAGGGGCGCACGATAAGCGTTCCATTGATTTATGAGACGGGTCCCAATTACTGAGAGTAACTCATGTGAGTTGCTCATCATACTCATGGCTTTTGGCTCGGGGTGGCCTCTGGAATCACAAGGGGTGGGCACTGGGGGAGGGGGTTGTGTTCAGAGGGTCACCGCGAAGGATGGTCAACCAAACTACTGTCGGTCGGAGTTTGTACGAAGGCGAGAGGCCCTACACCTTACCACAAGCCTTGAAACGACTAAATGACCAAAGTAACGACGGACCGGAGCGGGGCTCCTGGCTCATCCTCTCTCTCTCAGCACTCTTCGTGCTCATCCTGCGGATGCCATGGGGTTACTCTGGCGGAGGGTTATGGGGTGGTGGGTACACGTGCACGGGCCTGTCACTCTGTGCTCTCGGTAGATGACTCACTTGCAGCGTTTATCGGACGCAGGGTGGTTTGCCACGACACCTACCTCGATGATGCACAGCGGGTCTGCCTCGTGCCTGGTTACGGATGCAGGTGAGTGTTTGTGTGTATTCCTATACATACGTACACGTATGCTTTTTAAGGGTTGAGCTTTAAATAACCCCACCTGGGTCCTCATTTATCGAGTTTACAACTCGATCAATGCGGCACCGGGGTCCCATACCACTTATGTCAGGTTCTTATGCGAAGAGCGCGGCCGCTAGTGCTGGCCCTATGGGTCAAGGCGGTAATCCTTCAGGTTTAGACGTTCCCCGTGGGAGTGCGCCTGCGGGTGGCGATGGCTACTCGGCCGGGGTGGGGTGGTCGAGTGCTCGCGTACCTGACGGGCAACCTGAATCACGTAGAGCCAGCAATCCTGCTGCATCTCGATCACCCTCCCCAACCTCGGAAGAGAAGTCACGTCCGGAAAGGTCCGGTCACGGCGTGTGGCAAGCGGTACCGCCACCGAGGAGGTGGCGGAGGAAGGTACGAAATGAGCTGGATAAGAGATGTTGCATAGTATGGGGGCTATCGCATGTCTCTCAGACGGTGGTCATGGCGCGAGAGCTCCGAATTCTCGGTCTCGGGGAAGTCGAGGTGGAATTCGCGGGCAGAGGTAGTGGGCGACATTTGCGGATTAAATGTGCGTCTTGTGAGGAGGCGGAGAAGATGGTGCGGCTGCTGCGGGAGCGTAAGTTCTTCACGGGAAAGGTTCACGTTGCGACGGGTAGGACTTTCCGGGAAAGAGAGAAGCAGCGGGCTGCACGGGGGGGTGCCCAGTATGTAGAGATGCAGAGGGAGCTTCGCAAGCAGGGATTTGGCTACTGGGTGCTCGACGTGGAAGTCGACGAGCCCCAGGGCGAAGCCTCAAGCGGTGAATCTCCCTTGGCGGAGTGGGGCGGGACGCGGGAGCTGGAGGAGCTGGGGCGGAGGGTGCAGGATGGGCCGTGGAGGGTGGCGGAGGGCTCCAGGCGGGCTCAACCGAAGCGCAGGCATCGGCATCAGCTTCGTTCTTCCCAATTTGTGAAAGGCTTCCCACTGAGGGTGGCCTCACATAATTGGCAAGGCAAAGTGGGTGCGGATAGCCCAGGCTTTGGGGAATGGCCGGAGCACTACAAGGAGCGAGGCTGGGTGATCGTCGGAGTCCAGGAGCACAACCTATCGTCGCAGAAGGTGGAGAAGCTCCAAGTCGACGGCTTCGCAGTCCTCGGCAAAGCGGCTGCAACTGGTGCGGGCTCGCGTCTCTTGGGGGGAGTCTTGACGTTGGTGGCCAACTATCTGGCACCGTGCGCTACCATTGTACAGGCGCCTGTTCCACACCCACAGCAATTGTGGGTGAGGCTGTCGTCTGGGAGCGCGACGGCGTCGGATGTGTTCGTCGGCAACGGCTACTTCCCCCAAGAAAATCAACGAGAGGAATCTATTGCAGCCTATGAGGCGTGGCAGGCGGCCGTCTCCTTCTTCGCCACCAAAGGTCATGTGGTTACGGTTGGTGATGCTAATGCTAAGCTGGGGCCCGCCAGAATAGCGCGGGAGGAGGGAGTGGTGGGCCTCTTTGGCGAGATAGATGGGAGGGGTAGAGGGGTTAGGAGTGAGAAGGGTGAGTTGCTGGCTGCGATGCTTGTTGCCACGGGGTTGCGCAATCTCAGTGGGTTTTCGCAACCACGGGGGGACAAATATTGGTGGTCTAGGCAGGAAAATGTAGGTGGACGAAGGCATCTACTGGATTACATCTGCGTCTCTTCCGAGCTGGCGGAGGAGGCAAGCTTCGGCGTCGACGAGGTAGACCTTGATACCGACCACAAAGCTGTGTGGGCGGAACTGGTCTGGGGGGGACAGCCACCCCCCAAAAAGCAGGTAAAGAGGTACAAAGCATTCAAGGCAGAGCGCTTGATAGGCAGGGTAGTTGAGGGTAAGGAGAGTGAGCTATCTAAGCTTAGGTTGAAGTACGACGAGACCTTTGCAGCTGGTATATCGGGGCTGTTGCCAGATGGCCTCCCAGATCTATCAGCAGTGGAGGACCCGGATGAGCTTCAGCAGGAGGTAGATAGGGTCGCTAGCTTAGTGGTCCGAGCTTTCACGGGCGCAGCCGTGAAGGTCTTGGGAGTTCGGGTGATTAGGCCAGGGTTTACTAATGCATGGTTTTGATGAGAGTCTTAGAGAAGCGATTGCGCGACGGAGAGAGGCATACGGCCTCTGGCGAAGGAATGAGGCCAACCGAGAGGCCTGGCAAAGATATAAAGAAGCGAGGAAGGCGGTCAGAAGGTTATGCAAGGAGAAGAAGGAGCAAGCGTGGAAGCGGGTCCAGAATGACACCGCTGCCAACTTCAGGAGCGCTACCATGGCCACGTACTGGAAGCTGTCAAAGCGTTTGGGCGGGGTTCGGCGGTCGAACGCTTCTGCTCCTGTTCGGAAGCCCGATGGCACTCTGGCATGCACACTCCGGGAAAAACTACAAGAATGGGAAGAATACCGCCGACGTATGGTGGTCCCCAAAGAAAACCAGTTTTTGGAGGATGCATGTGTAGAGGAAGTCGGTTCTGATGAGGAAGCAGCGCGGATTGAGCCCGAGCGGAAGGCCCGCGAAACCTTCCAGTATAACGACAACCTGCGCGACCAATTCGAGGCCATGGCGCAAGCCGAGGAGATCCGGACTGAGACGGGCCCGCTGGACTATGATTACACCGAGAAGGAAGTGGAGCTCTGCCAGGAAAATCTCCAGAATCACAAAGCGTGCTCACCGGATAAGATCAAGAACGAGATGCTCAAGTACGGAGGCACGCGGATTGTGAGCTTTCTGGTGCGCTTCTTCAACTGGTTGAAATCGTGCGAATACACCCCAGCGACTGGGGCAAAGCGATTATCGTCAACATCCCAAAAGGAGGCGACCCAACCGATCCGGAAAATTGGAGAGACATCGCGATTCTGAGCTGTCTGGGTAAGATGTATCTGTCCCTTATGGCGGCGAGGCTTACGGCTTTCATCGATCAGCCGGGCAGGCTTCGCCCAGAGCAGAGCAGGGTGGGTTCCGGCCAAAACGTAGTACGGGGGACCAGATTTTTGTCCTTAAGGAGCGTCTGCGCCTTAGACAACAAGCTGGCCTCCGTTTCTTTCGTTTTGTTCGTGGATCTGAGAAAGGCATTCCCTACGGTTTGGCGGGCCGGGTTGTTTCAGAGGCTAACCCAGATGGGGGTACAGGGCAAGTTCTATCGCATTCTGCGGCGTTTTTACCGAAGAACGTCATCGCGAGTGCTAGTCGATGGCGAACTCACTGGTGAAGTGCTGGAAGAGATGGGAGTTCAGCAAGGGTCGCCGTTGTCACCGTCGCTGTTCAACGTCTTCATGGATGAGCTAACGGTCCGAATCGCGAAAGAGTTGGAGATCGAGGACCTCAACCGCATCGAAGACATACGGACCCTGCTTTACGCCGACGACGTTGCGGTAATTGCGCATAGTGTCACGGAGCTTCAACAGATTGTAAATGTCGTGGCGCATTCGTGGAGGACTATCGGCTTGAAATCAACCTGAAACCGGGCAAGACGGAAGTCATGCCGATATACGGGCATGCCAAGTCAAAAAAGTCGCCCCTATGCGTGAGGTTCCGGGGCAAGGTTCTCAACGTCACCGACCACTACAAATATCTGGGAGTTCTGCTCACGGACACCCTCTCCGATAAACCGCAAGCGAAGCGGGCGGCGGAAATCACTGTAGCGGGAACGGCTGCCTGCTACCCCCTCTGGATTGCCCATGAAGTTCCAGCGCGTCTTCGGCTGATGAATTGGCAGCAAATGGTTGGCGCAAAGTTGCTTTACGCATCGGCTTTTTGGGATCTGCCGGGCGCCAACAAGCTGAGTAAGCTGGAGGGCGCGTTGGTAGCGCCCCTGCGGGTCATCTTGGGTGTTGGTACGCGCACAAGCGGCTGCATCACCAGGGGTTTAGGCCGCACGCCGAGTTTTAGCATCCTTGCCAAGGCGGCCCGGCTTCGGTTCCTAGGGCGCATCGAGTTACTGGGCAACACAGCGCTAACACGCAGGCTTTACAACACGGGTCGGTGCAAATGGAAGGAAGATACGGAAAATTTGATCTTAGCAGATCACAGGCTGCGGGAGGGCTTGGATGCGCTCAAGCGGGTCGTGAACGAAGATGGCACGGTAGATGATAAGGACTGGCGGGCCGCTCTGGCGAACTGGAACGAGGTGGTAAAGCAATGGTCTGTCCGGCAGGAAGTAGCTGGCTGGGAGCGGCAGGCTAAGCCCTTTGATGGGCTTAGGGTGCTGCTTAGCCAGATGTCTTCCCGCTCTGCTTTCCCACGTTGGCGGGCGCTGGAGGGGGGAAGTCACAACCTTATCAGAAGGCGATTGTTGAGCTGCAACAATCGCCTTCGCCTCTACCGATCCAAATTTGGCTCATGCTCGCCGGACTGCTCAAGCTGTTTCGCCTTGTGTGGCACTGAGGTTAACGAGTCGTTACGTCACTTCCTGCTGCATTGCCCAACGTTTGCGAGCTCTCGTGAGGCACTGTTTAAGTTTATCGATGAGGCGCAAGCCCGGCAGCCCCTCATGCTGAATCGAGGAGGGCTTTATCACAGGGAACTGCGGGAGGCAGAGGAGGAGATGAGGCTCTTCAAAGAGGAATGGATGAAGGGGGAGGATGAAAAGATGGCGGCGATGCTCGGCGTTTTGTTTATCCCTGTCCCAGAAGAGGTGGAGGAGGAGTTAGGAAGGTTTGTTGCCACCATCTGGAAGGAGTGGGAGGAGTTGGAGGCGCAGACCAGGGAGGCAGAGGGGGCGGAGGAGGAGGAGGAGGTGATCGACCTCACGGTCGTTCAGGAGGTGGGTAGAAGGAGGGGAAGGCCTAGTCAGGTAGAATGTCTGGCTAGATCTGTTGTAGGTGGAGGTCAGCGCAGCGTCGCGGACTTCTTCTCGGCAGATAACTCCTCTCACTCCTTGCACCCACTTGCACATGCACAGCACGCTCATTTGCACATTGCACTGCCAGTCGAGTCTTTGGAGCGGAGCCGCGTCACCGAACGGTCCCGTGCTACCAATGGAGGCACATGTCCGACAGGATCAAAGGCAATTGGACTGATAAGTCTATTATTATTATTATTATTATTGATTTTAATATACTGCAACGCTACTTTAATAATTTTAATATTAATATTATAAGGGTCACCATCTTAGTTAAATCAATGGCCTTCGGGCTAACGAATTTGTATGGATGACCAGAGGTCACTTGAGTAACTTCATTAAATCTAAAGGTAAAGGCAAAGAAGAAGAAGAAGAAGAAAGAAGAAGAAAGAAGAAGAAGAAGAAGAAGAAGAAGAAGAAGAAGAAGAAGAAGAAGAGAAGAAGTTAAGGAGAGGAGGAGGAGGGGAGGAGGGGGGAGAGGAGGAGGAGGAGGAGGAGGAGGGGGGGAGGAGGAGGAGAGGGGAGGAGGGAGGGGAGGAGGGGAGGAGGACGACGAGGACGACGACGACGAAGAGAGGAGGAAGAAGAGAGGGAATGCAGGAGAGAGGAGGGCAGAAGAAAGAGAGAAGAGAGGAGGGGGAAGAAGCGGAAAGGAGGAGGAAGTCTCAAGAAGAAGAGAGCGCTGCAGACCACACGCTAAAATGAAGCAAGCGGAGTAGTGGAGAATGGCTGGGCGCAAACGTCTGCCACTTTTTCGAAATCCTGTCACCCATTCCAGAGTTTAGTGGTTTGCAGTGTGAGGAAGGATTTATGGTGTACTGCTACACCTACCACCACTTTTTTGTCGTTTACCGAGCCCGCCGCCATTTCCAACAGGAATACTGACCATTCAAACATTTTACCGCAAGGGAGGAGCAGGGGCCTTATGGTTCTGTTGATTGGCTGAACGATAAATTATACATCTCAAAAGTAGCGTCATCAAAATTTTTAGGTCGGATCATGTAATAATGACACTTTCCTCGCTCAGCGGCCTGTCTAGGACGCAA
>WBZZ01000523.1:0-27500 GCA_019918135.1 Paulinella micropora
AGTGAGGTTTAATTCGTCGTTAGACTGGGAAGAACTATTGGCTTTCCGTCTAGGTAATTAACTAACCGTAGGCTGGAGGTTAGTTGAACTAACCCAAGAATGGCTATCAAAGTAGTCTCGTAAGTCTTAAAGTCTTTGATGTTTCTGGATAGAGGCCCGGAGGGCCGAATCCTCAAATTTAATTCAACTCAACTTCACTTTCGGGTATGGATTAGGTAAAGCCATGTCTTACCTGTGTGCTTAGTTAGTACCCGAGCTCCTTCACTTGACCAGAAACTTGTTGAGCTGAGCGAACGTCGGCGACAGGGAAGCAAGGTCACTGGTCCCGACGACTGATTCAGTTGAATTGGGGTTTCTCACCACAGCTGGGGGGTCCTTCAGACCAGCCCACTGGGGAAAAAGTCCAACGACGGCGAACAACGCTAAAAACGGGTGCAGTGGGCATATGTAAACCTGTAGTATCAAAATTAAAATAAAGTTTTGTGATCAATCTTTTTGCTACAATATAATGTTTAGGTTGAGTATTGAATATTAATATCCCAAAAGGAATTTATTGTAACTCAACTGGAAGATAACGAAAACTAACTTCAAACTTTCAAAGTCTGATATTCAAAAGTTCATGTTCAAGGCGGCCCCACCACTTTTTGTCCGACCGGGAAGTTTCACTATGTCATAGGAAAATGTACGGGTTTTGTGTTATACTCTTGGTCAGATTTTTTATTAAAAAAATGATGTCGAGACACCTCCGATGTAACACCCACGGTATACTACATCGTTTTTACGCTATTGCTTTTTACGGGAATTCACTCGTGGAAGTGCCTGATTCCTTGTTATTAAATGTATTTTAAGATAAATTCTTCTTATATTTCCGGTTTGGAACAATATTTCCGGTTTTAATTGTGATACTAGGATAAGGAGTATGGGAGGGAAGCTAGGAAGCTTAGATCCCATAGTGCCTTAAATCCTATATTTTATCGTGACTTAACCGTTTACCGGAGTGGTGAAGGTTTTTAGGATGTAAGTTACGGTGGCACAAAGCTGTAGCATCAGTATTTAATAACCTCCCACATTAATAGCGTTGACCCGACGATCCTTTTGTTAAGCATAGTCAGTGTAGTAACCGTTTGAAGATAAGGAAAATTGGCACGGAAATTCAGTGAAATTTGGCAGTTTTTCCCGTGACTGGGAATTTCTAGTATGAAACTTCCAAGGGAAATTGCACTTATGGGTTGTTGTTTGTGGTATGTTTTGGCATTTTTGCATGTTACGGACGTAACGCATCATGTCAGTCAGTTGACCCGGCCCGTGTTAAAAGGACACTCCGTTTTTAGCGGTTTTTCGCCTGGCTTTGGCTTGTTGCTGGGGTTGATATCTGACTCAGCCTCTCCCTTTATATATTAGAAGTGGAGGTTAGCTTTGAATCAGTTGTGTTCATCATAGTAAATTCCTTTTTTCTACTTTCCTTTGAGCTCGTAAGGGTAGACCTCCTGTCTTAATACACCGACACATGCTCTTTCTGCGCGCAAGAGGTCTGTTCATACTTTAAAGGGTGATGGATGAATTTCAATACATCACAAGAAACAAATGTATTGTAACCGGAACAGCTACTCTGACACTTAGTCGTACCTCAACTGTAGAGGGGCAGACCAAGCATAAGAGTCAAGTAACGACAAGCCGGACAACACTTGATGCCACTATGTAATGTACGGGCCGGCCGACAATCCCTTTGCCCCCTTGGGGGAAGCCGATGTAAGCGGTCGACCCCCACGCCGAAGACTGACTCCTCATTCGAAGGCGCCCTCGACCGACCGATACATGACATGAAGCATCCCGGCTGTCGAATAAGTAAAAATAATTTGTCCACGTCCAGTGCGAGTCTCCCATGAGAACTCGTGCCCCCGAGCCTAGCTCTTTCGCCTCAGGCATTAAAAGAAATGCCCCGTCTTGATCTCCCCTTTCCCGTAGAAAAATCAAAGTAGCCAATGATCCGTAAGCGACATCAGACTTCGTAGCTTCACGTTTTGATTTGTTTCCGAGGTCGTCCTCGACCCCTGTGCTCTACTGCTTCCGACTGCGTCTCTTTAGCCCTTCTCTTCTTCGCCGCCACTTCTTTCTCACATCTTGGTGCACCTATCAACAAAAATGATATGCCCGCACTTTGGACTTCGTCCCAAATACGAAGCGGAATCCTCCTTTCCTCTGTTAACTCGAACGGCATATCCAACACCACCCTTGGCATCATTTGCACCGTCCATGGTGTAAAATCCTCATCGTCCTTCTCGATGGACGCATCCCACTGCTCCAAATCTTTGCCGTCTCGAAATACTGGCGCAAAGATTCTTTCCCGCGTCATATCAATAACACTCTTGCTCCTCCAAAAGTGCATTGTCGGAGCAAGTCCCAACGCAGCCCGTACCCGCGTTCTAGGCTGTACATACGTAACCTGCATTAAAAAGAAATAATCAAAGTCCTTATCCATGACCGTATCCTCGTGCGGTCGACATCGATAGAACTTATCAACCTGCCAGTCGATCTTAGCCACTTCCTTACCGGCTATCCACGGTTTCTTCCATACCGTGCCTTTCCGATCCGACATTTCCGATGACTTCGGAATTTCCCTCCCATCTTTGACGTCTACCTTGACGTCCGAAGCCGAACGATCCTGTTGTCCAGCATTCCTGGCCTCAGCCTTTTCTTCCTTCTGTTGCTTTCGCAACGCCTCCTCACGCTCCTTGCGCGTATGCAATGCTGGCGGCTGTCTAAACGCTGGTGCAATACGCCTCAGCGCTTGTTCCTCATTCTCGTCCTCCAGCAAATAAGGACTGAACTTCGCCAACCGACGAACATGAACAATCTGTTCCCTTCCACGTGCCCCCGTAGGTGCAATCTTGTAATTGTACGCACCCGTCTGACGTACTATCTTAAATGGCCCATGCCACTTATTGTAAAACTTAATCGATGCCCCTTTCGGTACCGTCGGTACATACAGCAACACTGTATCACCTTCCTTGTACTCCACATGAGAGTACTTGCCCATTTCCTGTTCCCGCTGAACCTCTCTCAGCGTCTCCCGACACTTCTCAATCGCACTCCGTGCTTCCGCGATCGCTCGTAAGCGAACTCCTAACAGTTCACACGCTTCCCACTTATCAGGCGGAAACAACAGTTCCGTCGGCGTGTTTAACGCCCGTCCATAGACCACCTGATGCGGACTGACACCCCGCGCGTGTCCGCCTAACGACGCCGAAGCTAAATTGTTGACAGCAAACGTGAACATAGGTACCACATATACCCAGTTAAGCTGGCTGTTCTTACAATAAGTCTTCAACGCTGCCTTCAACGTCATGTGAACGCGTTCAATCTTACCATTCGCCATTGGGTTAAAAGCAGTCACATACTGCCAATCGAACCCAAAGAACTTGGCAATCGTTTGCGAAACCTCATTCGCGAAACTCGTTCCTCTATCCGAAATAATCCTTCTCGGTATCCCAATACGGCCGAATACCTGATCAATCAGCGCCGCCGCTGTCACTTCCGCTGTCACATCCGTAACAGGGACAGTAATGACATAATTGGAAGTTCGATCAATAACCGTTAAGAGATATTTGAATTTTTCCGTTCCCGCCTCTGGAAAAGGACCCACATGATCGATATGCAAGGTATCGAAAATATCCAGAGTGATATCATATTCACCCTTAAGCCCCATCTTCGGCCTATATGGCAACTTAGCCATCTGACAATGAGGACAACCCTTCACAAACTCCTTAACCCGTTCTCCCAGGTTATTCCACCAAAAACGTCTCCTTAACGACCACGTCATCCTTTCCACCCCCGGGTGGCTCTGCATAGGACAATGATGCGCCGCAATTAACAAAGACGTTCTGAGTTCCTGCGGAACCCATAACAACCATCGATCCTCCTCATTGGTATATACGCCATCTTTTCCCATATACCAAAGGAGTCCATCCTTTAGTACCAAGCACCGCTTGAGTTTCCTTATGTCAATGTCCTCGGGCCTTGCCTGTGGATTGAGCAGATGTTCTCTCAACTCCTTATACTCCGTACTTTCCTTTGTGAAAGTCCAAAAAGTTTCCACCGACGCCAGTCTGACTGCAGTGTCAGTTTCCAACTGGAATTGAACCTTTTCCGGATGTGCCTCCGGTAACTGAAAAAGATGTTCCTCCTTAACTTTTTCTTCATCCTCCAAGTTAAGGCACATCGGGCCCTTCGGTAACAAGACCGCGTTAAAGGCACCCTGCCTTCCTTCCATAACATCCTCCCCCTCTTTCCTATCCGCGGTCCTTGCTTCCGCCCATAGGCCTCACACGCCTCTCTCGCGATCGGCGAGTAACAGCATGCACATTTGTCTCGTGCCGCTACCTCGACTGCTTCCAACGCAGACACTTCCTCGCTGCGCGTGTCACGTTGATTGTTATTATGCGTGAACGGATGATACCAAAGCCCCGATGGCAACTTGGTGTCTTCCGCTCCCTGTTCCTCCCAATCATGTAGATCCACATCATGACCCATGATTGCGAACACCGCCCCCGGCGTTCGAAATTCAAACTGTGCCATTCGCACCTCCTTGACCGTATTACGTCGCTGTAAATCATTAACGGCCTTATCCTTCTGTCCACTCTTGTCCTCATACCGAGAACAAAAATCAGGGACAACATTCCTTTTGCCCTTGATGTAATGAATGGTGAAGTCATACTCCGCCAATTCCAACTGCCACCTTGCCAACCTACCTGTACGATCTCCAGACATGAGCCATAGCAGGTTATGATGGTCCGTTCTAACCAAAATGTTAGGAGTACCCCACAGGTATTCCCGCAACCTCTGGAAAGCCCACACTATAGCGAGTGCTTCCCGCTGCCTTGTGCAGTATTCCTTTTTCCGCCGGTATCAGCTGCCGGCTGATGAACATAACGGGCCGCAACTGCCCCAAGGACTTGTCCATCTGTTGAAGCACCGCTCCTACCGCGTACGAAGACGCGTCAGTGTCGAGCACGAACTGTTCCTTCCAGTCAGGTAACATAAGAACTCGACCTCCCTGACTTGGGTCTTTAGCGATCTCATCCTTGAGCTCCGCTATCACTCTCGTGACTTCCTCCGGCCATGGGTCGTCCCCGACCCCTTGCTTCAGGAATTTCCTGACCACCGCTACTCTTTCCGCAAACCCCGGAATGAATTCACCATAATACTGAGCCAGCGATATAAAGGAATGTAAGTCCGTCCGAGTCTTTGGCATCGGCATAGACGCTACATAGTTCCTCTTTTCATATGCAATCGCACACCGACCCTCTGAGATCTCATATCCCAGGTACTGTATCTTTCTTTGTGCGAAGTCACATTTCTGTGCATTCAAGCGCAATCCAAACGCGCTTATACGTCGCAAGACGTCCTGCACGTGTTCCACGTGTTTCTCCATACTCTCTGAATAAATGATAATATCATCTATGTAACAGAAAGCATAATCCTCCGTCGACCCAAGACGAACCACCGTTGCCTCATCGTCGTACTCCTTCCCCAGCATCTTAGTCATAGCATGCTGAAATAGACCCGGAGAGCACTTAAGACCCATCGGTAATACCTTCCACACGTATGTAGTCATTCCAACCATAAACGCTGTGAGATACCGACATGACTCATTAAGAGGCATTTGCCAAAACCCGCTCTTAAGATCAAGCGTAGTATACACCTTCGCATGCTTGAGCCGGTTGATCCCCTTCCTGAGATCCGGTACCGGTGTCTCGATCTGCTTCAGAATCTTATTGATCCTATAGTAATTGATACACATACGTAAGGACCATCCGGCTTGGGCGCCATACGCACAGGTGAAGACACCTCCGATAAGCGTGCCTCAATGATGTCCTTCTCCAAAAGCTCCTGAGTGATTTCCCGAGCCATCCGATCCTCGTGATAGCTCATACGTGACGGTCTCCTGTGACCCACCACGTCTTCACCCAGCTTCCGTCCAAAGTTAGCCTCGTAACCCCGAACAGAGCCCGCCTCAAGAGGCCCAAATACCTCCATATTATTCTCCAAGATACCCTTGAGGGCATCTCGCTCCTTCATAGTACCTTCCCAAGTACTATATTTCTCCGCAATAGCCTTTTCCGCGGCTATCCTAGCCTCCTCAATCTCCTTATGAGAGGCCTTACGTGATAACTGCGCCACATCCTCCATCGGAATAGGCCGCTCATCCTCACGTACCATCGTCCCATGGTACCTAGTTTCCTCCTTGCCTCTCCACTGGGCAAGCTGTGCCACATGATCTATGATAATGGCATATTGCATTGCATGCGTGCGGTGATATATACCCGATATCCAAGAGAAGGCTTGCTTTCTCACATCCGCCATCTCACGTTGCATTAACTTGGCCCCATAAGCCAACGCCTTCTCCTTCGTCCCCAATCGTAAAGCCAAGACCAGCTTATGGCCTCTATGTGGGATCGGGACCGGGTCATCAATAAGATGATCCTCTATATCCTGCCA
The DNA here is from genome assembly GCA_019918135.1 of Paulinella micropora. Classification (NCBI taxonomy): domain Eukaryota; phylum Cercozoa; class Imbricatea; order Euglyphida; family Paulinellidae; genus Paulinella; species Paulinella micropora. The sequence continues at coordinate 6,499 of WBZZ01000523.1, forward strand.
CCACATTTCCGTCCGAGTTCCCACTGGGATGACTATAGTGAAATCATCCACCGATAGCCTGGTTTTCAAGACCTCCTTAATGGCCTTGACTCCCTTAGGGAAAAACAAATTATCATCCCAGTGACTCTTCAAGAAGGCTTCTACGATCGGCTTAGGCTGCTTGACCGGCAGCTTATGTTGGGTAACATTCCAAATCACATGAGACGTCGTGGTCGAATGCACATCTATATAGACATGCTGATCACCGGCATCCTCCATGCCCGCAATCGTACCCCGCAACAATTCCGCTTTTGCTGCGTAGAGGTGTTCCAACCTCGCGTCTATCGCGGCCACTACCGCCTCATCCTTTGCGGAATCCCTGCAGTCCACGTTCACGACCCTCACGTCGCGTGGGTCCCTGTAGGCCCAGCCAAAGGTTGTGGTCATGACATATTCCGTCTCCTGTATCTTGTCGTCAGAATTGTCAGCAACCACACTTGCTTCCCCAGAGTCCCCCGACTCTACTGTGCATACATGGAAGAACGAGGCTGTTACAGGCTCCTGAATGTGGGGTGTGACCGAAGGCTCCGTGCCCTCGGACACCACCTTTGTCCACCCCCAGTCAGCGCGCATGACTGGTGAGACACTCACTTCCAAATCGTGCGCTACCGCACATTGGCCTTCCCGCCGTAAAGGTTCATACGGTACTACCTCGTACCGCGGAGCCACCTCGGATCCACCGTACTGCGCCACGTTCAGATCCGTATAAATCCGAGCGTGCATTCGTCTGAGGTTCCGCAGCCCCAACAGGAGACCACCAGCAAAGGCTGGGACGACCCAAAACCGATGAGAGAAAGACTTCCTGTCTTTCAAAAGGAACGTAAGCATGACTGACCCTGAGACCCCGGTCATGCCTCCCACTCCCTTGATCCTCAACCGACACGGCCGAAACCCGTGTCTAAACCATGGTTCCCTGCTCCATAGTTCAATAAGTTCCTTCCCGAGTACATTCAGAGATGCCATTGTATCATTGCCCACAATGCATTCCTGCTGTACATCCTCAATAAAAATTTTAGTGAATAATAAAGGCAATTCAGCTTTCCCCGGGCCACACCCGTCCGCTGAAAGTGCTTCATAACCACCAAAATATTTACTATCAAGCGCCTCCGACGCTAACTCCACATTAAGGTCCGTGCCTTTATTCATCACCGGACATAGAGTGTCCCTGTGGCTATCAAGGTCCTCAACCTGCTCATTTTGTCCATCCTGGCATTCCAAGGCCACCGCGTCCGTAGCTTCCTGGACTCCCCGCGTTACCACGCGTGTCCTATCATCAAATCGCAGGTCATGAGTAACCATGTCGCCTTCGTGGCCGACAGGCAACTCACCCGACTTATTCTCCCTCCCGACCTCCGAGTCAGGCGCTGGGATTGCCTCCTGGGATCCCTGGCCCCGCACTTGCATTAATGCTTTGCCCTGCACATTCACCAACATGTCCACTAGCGTTATACCAAACGCCATACCCTGGACTTGTTGCTGCGGAGGCATCTGCCCTCCGACGGTCCCCTGACCGCCTCCCATCGGCATACCAGGAGCAGGCAAGATTGGTGCTGGAGGGATGTAAGACTGTCCCCCATAAGCAACCACCTGCTGCTGTGGCTGCCCTTGGTAGAACTGCTGCTGCATCGGCTGCCCGTAGCCTACTGGTAACTGCTGCCCCGGAGCTGGACCCGCATAGTAAGCACCTGCTCCCGCCTGCTGCATATGCGATGAGGGAAAAGTTCCCGCACCCCCCCCCCCCATACACATTTGCATTAGGAAAAAGGGAACTACCCTGATTGCCGCCCCACTGCGGGCTCCGATTTGAGTTGGGACGTTCCCGTGAATCTGAACGCCCTCCCCGACGTCGCGGTGGAGATCGATCTCGGCTCCGCTCCGGTGACCTATCTCAATTCCGTGAATCGTGTCGTCCTCGGTCGTATCCGCCACGAACATGCCCTCCTCGATCGTATCCTCGTCGATCTCGGGCTTCATCCCTCTCGTCGTAATGACGACCGCCCGATACATGAGTGACCTCACGATCACTACGACGATCTCTTGACCTTGAACGACTACGTCGATTGTCAAGGTGCCCTCGATCCGATCGCTCGAACTAGACGACGAGCTCGACGAAGAACTAGCAGCCGACCTTGCTGAGGACGCATCCGATGACCCCCGTAAATTCCATGAGGGGTCCACGGATTCATTCCCGTGCCTGCCCGGGATATCTCTTCCCATAGACGCCGGTGCGTCGCCGCCATCTGAAGTGAGAGGGTTCCATACCCTGAACTTTTCCCATTCACCCTTCAAATAAGGTGCCTCACCAGGATCCGTCCATCCCTTCTGATCGTATGCCTTCCGATCACGATCCTGAAGGTTCTTGAGCTCCTGCGAATACTTATTCGTATTCAACAAGCCATGGAAGGGACCCACTGGATAGTCGTAGCGTACCTTCCTCAAGACTTCCTTCTGCACCGAGTCATCCCAGCCTTCAGGATGAAAATTCTGGCAATTGCTCTTGCACATGGCTCCCGATTTGAGCCACAAGGCTCCCGCCTTCTTCATGCACAACGGCCTATGCACCCTGGGGTTGTAGTATGACCTCTGGAACCGTTGACGACCTTGCCCCGGCCCCCCTTGGGGTCTCTGACCATAGAACTGAGGTCCCCTGCGCGAGTACCCCTGGCCCCAATAAACTTCATCCCCGGGCTCGAATGGTCCCGCACCATCCCCTCCCCCCTGGTTCTGATTACCTTGAGTGGGAGTCCCTGACCTCGGACCCGACCACTTCCACTCATCGATGATGGTTTTCTGGACTCGACGCATGACTTTCCCCAACACGTCTTCATCCACGTTCCATATCTCCGGACTGGCCTCAGGGGTAGACTGTCCAGTACCCTTGAGGAGGTATTCCCATACCTCTGTGTCCGTCTGAATCTCTTTCGCCATCTTAATAAAGACTTGATTGTTCAGATCGAACAATGCCACAGCCGTCAATTTGAAGGCTTCTGCAGGTGTGAGCATAATCACCATGTCCATTATCCTCTGGAACATGTAGTGGAGTACAGGCTTCTTATTCACCATCCACTTGACCTCCGCCTGCAGCTGACTGACCTCCTGTGACTTAGAGGCAAAAACATGGTAGCCCATCTTCTCTGCGAGCATCAGACCAATACTATCGACACACATGGCGTCGAACCGAGTAGACTGCAGCTTTCCCCAAAAAGCTGCCCACACCTCGCTTTGCATAAGCCATTCGTTGTCCACCGATGACTGACAACGAAAGAACCTATCAGCCACTATGGCCACATCCTCAGGCGTATAAATGTTAGCTGAACGACAGACCCGACGTACCTCTGTCAGCCACATACGAAGCTCAGAGATATGCCTAGGAATTGCAACCTTCTGATTGTCCAGGGCAAAAGCCTTCTGGTCACCCAGAAGGCGGTCCACATCCTTCTGGTGACGTTCAATAGTACGACGTCGTTCCTCGTCGTTCTTTTCCATCTTACGGTTCCATGACGAAACCGCAAGCTTTCGTCGTTCTGCCTGGCCATCCCAAGCCACAGCAAAATGATAAAAAGCTTTGGCCATATAAACGATGGCATCCACTACCAGCAATCGTTCCAACGTGACGAGATTTTCAGACGATCCCGCTGTAGCCCAAGTGGGCTTTGTCCCTGAGACTGCCTTGTCCCAGAAGCCATCCATTGCGTCGAAAATGGGCGTGAACACGTCGTCTATTGAGAGCACTTTAGCCCCAACACCACTCTTGGGCCGAAAAATAAAGTTGCCCATTGCGTGCACAGTGGGTGACACTCTGGCCCAAACCTGACTGTGAAACTGAGCAAACTTTTGCACTTCAGTCCATCTTGGATGCCCTTGATCCAAGACATCCCAAGACGGCCAACAGCCAACCAAGTCGTACACAGGCTGTCCGTGACGTTTGACAAAGTCACGAGAAAGGTCTCCAGCCATGGCAGTGGTGCCCCAGGCTTCAGCTTGGACTTGTCCCAACCTCGCTATATTGAGATCGACCATTCCCTCCGTTGATGCCATCAATCTGGACGCATCCAGCCTCTCAGGCGTCCAGTAGTGGGTCCCCATGCCCACAGCTTCTGCAATCTGAACCACCATCTCTGCTGCCACCATAACATTGGCCACTGTGGTGCGTCCGATCACAAGTGTGTCCCACACGTTCCTCGTCGAACCAGGCGAGATAGCATTAATGCATTGTCTGACCGTCTGCAATCCCTTTGTAGACGGTAACTGGTCCGCCCAACTATCACCTGTGAGACGAAACTGCCACATCGTCTTCAAATCGTCTTCCAGACGAGCAGAGATGAAGTGCAAAGAGGGAGGTGTTCCCCCTGTTGTCGACGAACTCGACGCTGTGAGGGCTCCTGCCCCCATAAAACGTGTACCAAGAGAGGAAGGTACCAAAGACCCACCCCCCCTAGTATACGCTGGTGTAGAATAAGGGCTGCTTGCTGTCAACATCCTCCTCCTATTCTCACGTGGTAACATATCGAAATGAGAAAGAGAAGAGAGATGTGAGAAAGCAACAAATGACACACACAACACACACACACAACTGCTCCACACACAGCTTATGAGTTATGCTGGTGACACCTGTTTCCTCCAACCGAATACAAAACAAATGTGCGTGCTCCTACACCTCACACACAATCTGTTTCTATCCCTCTCCCCCTAAGGAGAGCTCAACTGTCTAAAGCAAAACTTGAAAAAGGTCAACACCCTTTTCTGTCGGAAATTCCGAGGTGTCAAAACCTCAAGAAAAACAAGGCAAGAAAAACGTGAGAACTTGAGCTTTTCGTGAACCTCACGAAAAGCAAAAGCAAAACCCCGTTCAATTTTTGTTAGTGGCTCCAGATGTAACCGGTGTTACAATCCCCGAAGATAGCTCAATAAAAAGTCGGTAATACAACCAGACACAAATCCCCAAAAGAGAATGATGTCTCGTTATATTAGCTCAGTGAAGCCGAAAAGAAAACGGCAACAGACGAAGGTTAAAATGGCATTAGGTCAAATCCGGCCAAACGATATTGAAAATAATGGGAAAAAACTAAGTGCACCTGACACCAAAAAAAGGGTACTTTTTACCGGCTATCCGGGGGGTGATGCCTACAGTACACCTTCCCGTTTTTATGACGGAAATATGCAATATTTTCGTCATATAATTGCTGATTTCTTTTCTGCACAAACGCTACGGGGTGTCGCAACTAAGTGCATTAACCCACGGATAGACGGTGCAGTGGATATATAAAACGCATACGCCAGACACGAGTCAACTATAAATCTCCAGCCTCGTTTTTGTAAATAAAAACTCCTCCTTCCACACTTGTTGTCCCCCCCGTAACTTAATTCTGAGGCAGTATGTCAAGAACAAATAGTATTACTATTGCAATAAAAGCAGCGTTATAATTTTTCTCCTTCTCCAAAAACACTTCCGATCAGTAAATACATTGTCTTTTAATAACATACCCTTGTATTCAATCGGTTACCTTAATATAGTACTAGGGGGCCAGTCCTAATAACTATATCCAAAGCCGGGGTGATTGAGCCCGACCATGCGATATGCCGACACAAGTAGAGACGGACCGTGCTGGTATGACGATATTAAGTATATCCAAAGAAAAAAATTTAATATGTCTACTATGAGAACATTTTTTGAGAACATCACCCTGGATACTTGAAGCAGGGTCGTACCAGGAACACCATCGCTAAACTCACAAGCGATCCCCTTATACGGTGTCGTATCCATTTGCCGATTGACCCTCGCACTCATATGTTGCGATAAAAATGCCAAGTAACAACAATGGTATTAAAACATTTTAATAAGACATGATCTGACATGGGCACTATAAGATTAATCCACATGCAGCTTTCAATGTCCGACGCGTGATAAAAGAAAAAAATGTCACTTACTACCTTCGTCGCCTTGCGCGAACCCCTTTGCCAGGTGGCGGGCCGCCAACAAAAGTCAAGTCAAACTTCGACTCCTCCAGAATGTCCCATATTTTGTTAGGGATGGCGCCCAAAGATAAGTCAAAAGGAATATCAAGCACTCCTCTAGGCAGTGACTGAATAGTCCACGCAGTGTGGTCTTTGTCTCGAAGGGTAATAGTATCATCCCATGTCTCGAGATTTTTCGCGTCTTTGTATACCGGTAAGTATTGTCTAGCTTTTGGATCCTCAACAGGGTCCATGCTTCTCCAAAAATGGAGTACCGGTTGTATTGTTTTTGCTGCTAAGGATCTCTTCGATGTCCGTGCTGCCCGTGTAGTCTGCGGGACCGCCACAGCTCGCATGAGATAAAGATCTGAGAGAGTGTCATCGGCAACATGAGATTCTGCCGGTCTCAACAGATAAAAAGCGTCTCGGACCCACTTGATGGCCGCAATCGCCTCTCCTTCCTTCCATCGCACATGTCGAATGTCCACATTACCCGCGTTCGGGTTAGTGTCCTTCTCTTCTCCTCCTCCATGGACATCTGTCGCTCGCGTCGATCTCGCCACCTTCCTCGGTTGGTCGAAGATGAGATCGTTTTGCGCTCTCCTCCTCTGCGCCTCCGAGAACTTCTCCTTCATACCGCCGCGGACTATGGGGGCTTTAGACTGAGTCCCCGACGCGCTTTTGCGGTTTGAGTCTTCCTTACTCTCCTTCTCGGTCTCCTCCTTCTCCGTGACCGGTGCCCGATAGGCATTCTCCTCCTCTAAGGTATCCTCCTTCTGTATAGGCGGTACCTCTTTGAAGTCCTCCTTCATCCGTTTCAACGCCTCCTCAACGGATTCATCCTCGAGTAAGAAGGGGTCATATTTGATCAGCCTTCGAACATTCACAATCTGCACCTTCCCTCTACCCCTGATCTTATAATTCAGAGGTCCCATCTGTTCCATCACCTGGTATGGTCCTTTCCAGTGGGTAAACAGCTTAGAGCTAACCCCCTTAGGGACTTGAGGATGGTACAAGAGTACAATATCCCCAACCTGGAAACGGACTTGATCTAAGTGCGCTTGTCGCACTCCTTGTGCGTCAGTCTTTCTGCGCTCCGCCTCCCTGTGCGCCGCAACTATTTGTTCCGCCTCCATCTTCGCTCTTAGTCTCATCCCGAACAACTCATCCTCATCTGCCCAAATGTCTTTTGGATGCAGAAGTGAGGTTGGGATATTAGGCTCTCGGCCGTAAACCAATTGATATGGCGAGACTGAGCTCCTGGCTCCTCCTAATGCCGATGAGGGTAGACAGTTCATTGCAAAGGCAAATGAAGGTGCTGCCTCCACCCAGGCTCTCTGATTCTCCTTCTTCATACAGTACATCTTAAGCGAGGCTTTGAGAGGTCTATGTACCCGCTCGATCTTGCCATTCGCTCTCGGGTTATAGGCAGTAACATATTGCCATTTCATCCCGTAGTACTTAGATAGTCTGTCGATGACTTCATTATTAAAGTCAGAACCTCGATCAGAACATATCTTTCTAGGCACTCCGATCTGCGAGACGATCCTATCGATCAGAGCCTCTGCAGTTGTCTTGCCTGTAGCGTCCTTAACAGGAACAACCCAGACATAATTGGTGGCTCGATCTATTGCGGTAAGAAGGTATCTGTACCCTTCTGCCGATTCGGGGAAAGGTCCCACATGATCGATGTGTAAAAATTCAAACGTCCCGGCGTGTAACGGGAATGTACCGATCAGGCCAAAGTTCGCCTTCAGCGGTGTCTTTGTGGTTTTGCATGGGATGCATGCGTCCACTTCCCTGTCTATCTCCTCCTTCATCCCTTTCCACCAAAATCGCCTCGCTATGAACCAATGAGTTCTTTGTCGACCCGGATGTGCCAGTAAGGGGCAGTTATGGGCTGCGACATATATAAAGCGCCTCAACTTCTTTGGTACCCAGAGAGTCCATTTGTCAGGCTGTGATGCGAATTTGCCATGCTGGCCCTTGTACCACAATAGCCCATCTCTCCACGCCATCTCCTTCATCTGATCTTTGATCTGTGGAGTCTTTTTAAGCTCATTAGGGTTCTTTTATAACGTTATGAGCTCCTTGAACTCCGGATCCGTCGCCTGTTGCTGCCTCCACGCGGTAGGCGAGGCGATATGAATAGTACCGTCCTCCAACCTTACTCCTACCCTTTCCGGGTCTTCATCAAGCTCGCTTCGATTTTCCTGTGGAGGTTCAGTACAGACCTCAGTCGTCTCCTCCTCTTCTTTTATATTCGCCTTCGCGTTCTCGTATGCCTCATAAGACCACTCAGCGTCTTCGAGAACATGCGCCTCACAGCATATGCCATGCTCCGGGCCTTGAGGACTATATCGTAGACCCGTGCGGTCATAACGAACGCCTCTTGCCATCTGCATCGCCTCTATGTGGCTCACCTCGTATACCTTGTCCGTGGACAGGTCCATCATCTCCACTGATGATACGAGAGCCGACACCTCCGACTGAAACTCTAGCCTGGAAAGGCTATCAGCGACTACGTTTCGCTTTCCCGGTAAGTAGACCATCGTGAAATTGAAACATGACAAGAAAGCTTGCCACCGCGCCAAACGGCCGGTTTGTTCATGATTCATCAACCAAAGAAGGTTGTGATGATCGGTCCTAACCGTGAATAGAGGTCCTCCCCACAAGTATTCTCTGAGCCTCTTGAGAGCCCATACTACTGCCAACGCCTCCCTCCGTCGCGTGCAGTAATTTCGCTCCGCCGCACACAGCTTTCTACTAATAAACATGATCGGGCGCAACTTTTTCGCCTCATCTTCCTGTTGCAGCACCGCGCCAATCGCAAACTTAGATGCATCCGTGTCGACTACGAACGGTTTCGTAAAGTCGGGCATCATAAGTACTAATCCGCCGTCCTTGGGATCTTTATAAATGATATCTTTGAGCGTATTAAACGCCTGCAAAGCCTCCTCATCCCACTTCTCAAAGTCTCCAAAATCAATCATCTTCTCCAGCTTAGCCCGAGTTGCACCCCAATCGGGTATGAACTGGCTGTAGTACTGTGCCATCGCAAGAAAAGAGTGTAACTCCGTGCGATTCTTTGGCAACTGTCTACTCATGATCTCCTCCCTCTTTTCGCGCGATATCGAGACCCTATTATGAGAAATCTCGTAACCCAAATACGTTACACTTGTCCTGGCAAGCTGACATTTCTTTAGGTTGCATTTCACGATGCGCCTGAAGACATCTGACAAGTGATCGATATGCTCTTCCATTGTGTTAGAGTATACGATGATGTCATCGATGTAACAAAATGCATATTCTCCCGCCTTCTGTCCTCTCCTTCTCATAAAACCATCCTCCGACTGGTCGTCATATTGACCGCTCAACATCTTCTGCATCGCCTTCTGAAAGAGCCCCGGGGCCTGTTTGAGTCCCATTGGAAGCACCTTCCACTGGTATATTTCCATACCCACAACGAATGCAGTCAGCCATCTGGATTTCTCGTCCAGTGGTATCTGCCAGAAGCCGTTCTTAAGGTCAATGACCGAATAGAATTTAGCATTCCGCAGCACCCTTCTGCCTTCTTCTAAGGTCGGCAGAGGATTTCTCTCTTCCTCTAGCACCTTATTCACACGGGCATAATTGATCGTCAAGCGCCATTCTCCTCCTGGCTTAGGGACGATTTTCGGTTGAGAGACAATTGGAGATGTAGATCTCTCAATAAAGTCCTCATCGAGCAACTGCCTCACATTCTCCTCCGCTATTTTGGCCTCATGTATGCTCAAATTTGCCCTCCGTGGTGCCGGAGATGGCTCCGCACCCGGTATCTTGTAAATGACAGCAGTGAAGTCATCCGACTTTACACCACCTGCCCGAGGAGGGTCGAAAATTTCTCTGTACGCCTCCATCTTAGCTTTGAGAAACGCCTTCTCTCTCTCTCCGAACCCACTCCTTCTTCTAAAATTTTCCGCGCCGCCGCTTGGAAATCTTCCTCCGACAACTTCTTATGCTCCTTGAGGGGCGCTAAGTCCTCCTCCAAACTCAAATCTTCCTCGGACAAATCGTCTAGTCCCGTTCTTTCATACGTGACTGTGACCGGCTCATCATCATGACCGAGTCCGACAAGCGTATCAATAAGGTTCGCGTATTGTATCGGAGCCTTACGGGTGTAGAAACCATCAAAGCATGTGAAAGCTTGAGGTATCAATTTCAACTTGTCCTGGGCTCTGAGCTTTTGCTTGTATGCACTGCTCTGCTCCCGAGACACGAGTCGACAAGCCACCACTAACTGTTGCTTGCGAGAAGGAACAGGTATAGGATGATCAATAAGCCGGTCCCTTATCTCCTGTGCCCAGATCGCCTTCTCATTGTATGGCAGAATGACAGTATACGGCTTGTTACTCTCAAATAGAGTCCGTAGACACTTTTTCACTTCAGTTAGTGAGCGCGGCCAGGTAGGCACATCGCCCCAAAAGTTCGTGATAAAAGTTTTAATGTCATCCGCTGGAGTATCGGGGATACACCCCTTCCTCCTTGGCACAAACGCCTCTCTCTTCTCATCTGACACCTTCGCATGGTAACAGTAGCCATTAGTAATATGGACATCTGCCCCGCCACCTTCTGCGAATCTGGCCAACGACGGGCACTGTTTCGCAACACATATTATCTCCTCGTTACGCGCTACGACTAAGTCATCAATAGACTTTCTGTCCCATGCGGGAATCGTAACCGTATACGCCTGCATCTCCGTCTCCCAATTGTCGGTCCAGGTCAGTTCCTCCGGCACTGTGACATAGGGGTGTTCATAGGCTTCAGTTGCCTCATGTACGAAGGCCAACTTTTTCCTCTCCGTTGCTAGACTCAGCTCAAAAGCCTCGTATGAGTCAGTAGCAGTCATCGGATTAATATCCTCCTCCTCTCCATTCTTCACTCCATAAATCACCCGCCGTGCGGCGCAATCGATCACAGCCCCCATCGTAGCCAATTGGTCATACGACAGCAGGATTGAACCGTGGTAATCGGGGACAACATAGAGGTCCGCACGATATACTCGACCGGATTTCAATTTGAAAATTAATGTGACGATGCCCGTAATTTCCGTACGGCTGCCTACCCCTTTTAGGGTCCCCTTTGTTTTTCTAATGTTTTTGTCCACCCATGTCCGGTGACTATTCAAAAACTTCTGGCCGACAATATTAATATTCGCCATCGTATCATTACCAACTTTTAATGTGGTTTGTAAAGTTTCACAAAAGAGGTCAGTGTAGCATAGCGCGTCTGGTCTATGTAAACTAGCCGCTAGCACATGAATTTTTCGTTCTAGTATCCGAGGTCCAAATGTTTATACACGAGTTCTATTTTATCAACACTCTGACCTGGAAAAATAAGAAGGTAGTCCAGCTGTTTAATAGCCTCGGGCCGTAGGTCGTTAAGATACTGCGAACTCATAATCACCTTTGACTTGTAGTGTCTATTTTTTTTCAACAGGTCGCTAACTGACTTATCCCGTAATCCGCTACCCAAATCATCCAACACGAAAACAACTTCTGGTGTAATGTATTTGCTCGGTCTCTCCACCTTTTCGCCTCCCTCCTGTTTCTTCTTTTCCTCTTTTCCAAAGTATAAAAATTTTGGCTTCGGTTCTTCTTTCTCGTCCCGCACAACCTCTCCTTCTTGCTCTTCATCGGGTTTATTCAGTTTGTCTAACTCGTAATCAATCACAGTCAGTCCATCTGCTTTCAAGTATGTGTATATCGCCATCGGGTTGCCCTTCTTCTTGAAGTGCTTAACCATTTCTTTGTAGATGTGGTCTTTGTGTATCGTGCTGGCAATAATAACAATACGGGTCTTTTTGTCCGTCGTTCGTTTCAGGATTTCAAACAGTGCGGTCGTCTTGCCACTCTTCTTGCGAGCGAGAAGAAAAATATTGGCATACGGTTCATCAAATAACTTATATCCTTTTGCCAACTTCTCACCATCTCCGTTTTGCTTAACTGGTCTAACTCGTATATCGTTAATTTTCTCCATCACTCTATATTTTATTAAGCCAAAAATTCTAAACAAATAACAATTCTTCCAGCCAGTTGGTCAGTCTCAATATTACCGCTATCTGTTTTAAGCACTTTAAACGAATACTGCCCATCAGTCCAGCCGATATTTCCAAGATTATAACCGAGATTGGAAATGTTCGCCGTGGTGCTGTCTGCGAATGTGCCGATAATTCCAATACGGTCCATATAAAGGATTTTCGTTTTTGTTTCCGATGTATCATTCGTGTAGTGGATAAACTTAACATTCATTCTTGTTGGTGTAAAGTTCATTTGAATGTTTTTGTCAAATGTCTTACTTCCATTGACCCCGCCTGGAAAATCATTACTCAGAAAAATAATCTTTTGGTATTTATAGTCCATCGTGATGCCCTCTATATTACTGCTTATAAACTTTTTATTAATTAATATTTCTGCTCGGACTGCTTGTGATTTCTATTCGCGGGTCAGTGTTAAAAAAAATGAAAGTTGTGTGTGGTGTATTCAAAAAGGAATAGAAACCAAATTTAAATGTGTGTATAAGCCGATGAGCGATTGGTGTGTTAGTTTTGATGAAGCTATTCCGCTAATCTGTGCTGGTGATGCTTCTTGGTATAAAACAGCACTATATGAATGTAATGATATTTAATCCAACCACTCCGCCCACGGTTCAGAATAAGATATTTTTTCTGGTTTATTTTCTGCCGTTATACACAACAAACAATATTTCTGCTTATTCATATGAATACATACTACATTATTAACATTCTTTTTTTTGCGACAGGTATCACACTCCTTACACAATTTCCATTTTTTGCTTATAAAGAATATAGGCGGATAAAATAATTTACAAGATTGACAATACTTCATTGTTATATCATTCATTTTATTTTTTTAATTTACTTTTTGGACGAAGAAGGCGAAGGAAGGCAGATGCCGATAAGCAAGGTCAAAATGCCTACATAAGTGTTGGCAACCTCACACGGTAAGTTCTTTTCAGACAACCTCACGATACAAAGGGTAATGATGGCGATAATGATACCCATTTGAAATAAATACTTAATAAGTCGGCTGTCAGTTTTTCGCTTCGTCAAACAGCAATCCCAGCTGTCTTCGTATTCGTGGTCTAATTTTTTTTCTTCCTGCTTAATTTGGACATCTAACACGCGGTTCTTCAACTCGGGTGTCATCTCGCCATCCGCCATATCAATAATAGGTGGTGGTGGGTGTAATCTAGGCATTGGTTTGGTCTTGTAATATATTAAGTAAAGTTTTATTTTCTTTTTCTAATTTAACTACTTTTTCTGATAATTCTTGAACGGCCTTAACTATTGGGGCTATTAAATCAAAATAATTCATTGTTTTTAATTCTTCCGTTGTCCCGTCTTCTTTTGACACTTTATGGTCTTCAACTGGATTAAAACATATTAATTTTTTTTCAACTAATTCTTCAATATCCTGAGCAATAAATCCGCAGTTCTCTCTTTTGGATTCTCTAAGTTTGAAACACTTTGGTTTGAGGGCGTTGATAAAATCCAAACCGCAGAATTTGGCATCTCTTATGTCTGTTTTATGTCGCCTGTCCGAAGTATTAACAATTCCGCTACTGGTAAGTGTTGCTCTTGTGTTTGCTCCCGTGGTTTGAAAATAACAAGTGCCGTATTCCTTAAAATACATTTCATTTGTGTTTCTCTTACAAAATATGCCGTGGTTGTCGTCTTGCCATCTTATACCACAAGTAGTTGTCGTGCCGTCAGCAAAATAGAGTTGAGATGTTGTGTCATTCATTATAATAGATGCGCTCAATGTCATACCGCTCGCGCACCACAGATAACCATCACTTGCTCTCACTGACATTAAAGCAGTATTGTTTCCATTTTCCCATATAAATCCTTCTGTTGTGCCTATGTTGCATCTAAATCTTATAGCATAAGAAGTAATTCCATTCGCGGCTGGTGCTGTTCCTGCGTTTAATGATTTACCCGCCCCAGAAGTCGCCATATAAATACCCCAAGCCGTATTTGCCGTTTCCCACATATATATTCCCCTAGTGGTTCCTCCATCCACTCCTCCTTGTATTCCTATTTTTGCTCCGCCAGTTAATGTCGTGGTCGTTAATATACCAGAGTATGTAATTCCCGCATTTGCTGTTAGTGCTTTTGAAGCAGTAATTGCAGTGTTATTAATCCTAAATAATTCAGTTGTTCCACTAACATAAAATACGTGGCTATTGGCTGCGGGGATATTATATATCAAAGTAGCATTCGCAGTTCCAAATCCCTGAAACTCGGTCGTAGAGTTATTATTTCCATCAAATACAACTAATTTATTATTAGCATTCGCATTTCTATCTACGAATATTTTTTTGCTCGCTACTACATCTCCCGTATTACTAATCGTCATCGCAGTATCAAAGGAAAATCCTGTTCCTTGGGCTATTCCTGATTTGTAGAGAAAATTCAAATTAGTTCCTTTATTTATCATAAAATTTGAAGTAGCAGAACTTGATTTCCATATGTCATTCCCATCATAATAAGCATCAAAAGCAAGATTTATGTTATTGTGTGCTGCATTTAATATTTGAAAAATAGCATAAATGTCTGTGGCCGTAAATGCTTGTATGTGTGGTCCTTGTAAAATTGTTGGATTAGTTGTGCCAGCTGGACCATACAATTCTAATCCTCCTGTTGCTCCTATTCCTTTTGTTGTGTTGCCAATGATTATCGGCTTACCTGATGCTGTCGTTATTTTATCGCTTGCTGTTATTGTTGTCCCTGCTATCGTTCCGCCACTTGTTATGTTGTTGCTGTTCATATCCAAAGCACCATAAAACCGCATACCACCAGCATTATTAAAACGGACGATATCAGACGAAGCAGACTTATTATCCAAAAGTTTTGAAATATAAAGCCCCGCACCTTTTACATCAAATGCTACATTCGTGAATAGGTAGCCTCTTTGGTCGGCGGTTCCACTCGCATCCGTATTTAGAGTATATAAGAAAGACTGCCAATCACCCGTTGTCTGACTGAAAAAGATATCTCCACCATTCTGATTTAATATCCTAGCCCCATTATATGTAATATTTCCGCCGTTAATGATATCCACATTATTAAAATCGGCTTGGTTCAACAAAGTCAGCCCTCTTATATCATTTCTCGTTCCATTAAATATTTTAATTCCTGTTATTGTTTGGTCTCCTGTTAGTTTTACATTTTGCCCGTCCAATGTGTTCGCATACCCTTTTGTTGCTCCATCGGTCGCTAATGTTGGTGTTCCAAGGTTGGCTATTTTGCTACTATTACAATCTAGCCCCGAAGCATTTACCCAACCGACTATCGCCCCGTCAATAATAAAACTTATTTTTTTCGCATTTATTTCAAAGTTATAATTTACACCCGTGCCCATATCAAGGCATCCGATAGTTCCTATATTTGCTGTGGAGTTAAAAACCACGAATGTTCCTTTTGTGGTCGCGTTCGTTGAATTTCCTGTTATTTCAAGACCACTGCTAAATGTCTTAATTCCTGCTATGGTTTGGTTTCCTGTTAGTTTCACATTTTGCCCGTCTTTTGTATCTACATAACTTTTGTTCGCCCCGTCTGTTGTTGCTGTCGGTGTGGCTAAGTTTGTTATTTTTCTGTTGTTCAAAGATAGTGTAGTGCCAGTTGCGGTCGCGATTACATTATCACCTGAATACAACTCTACATACGAACCAGTTATTTGTATTGGATAATAGGCCGCGGTTGCTATTTTTTGTGCCACAATCTCTCCTATATTTGTCGCCGTATCAAAGGCAATACCGATACCATCAAAAGCGGTTGGAGCTGTGGCGCCCCGCACTTCTATTGTTGAAGTAAATTTTTTATTCCCTGCTATGGTTTGGTCTCCTGTTAGTTTAACATTTTGTCAGTCTTTTGTATCTACATAAGATTGTGTTGCTGCCAGCGCCCCGTTTATGCTTATGTTTCCTTTTGTCCATAAAGTCCCTGTTGAACTATTTAATGACATTAACAATTGTTCAGATGAGTTCTCCCATATAAATCCCATAGTGGCATCATTAGCAACTCTAAACCGAAAAGCATAAGAAGCAAAGTCATTTCCTGAAACCGCCAAACCATTTGCCAAACTTCTTGTGTTTAGAGCCCCACCGGATGCCGCATAAATTCCCCAGCTTGTGTTAGTTGTATCCCACAGAAATATTCCTTTCGCACTCGTCCCGTCTGTTGGCCCCTGAACTCCTATTTTTGCTCCGCTGGTATTTGTTGCTGATGTTAATGTTCCAGTGTATGTAATCCCAGCATTTGCTTTAATTTCATTGCTAAATGTTTTTGTTCCTGCTATGGTTTGGTCTCCTGTTAGTTTAACGACTGCGGTATCAAGGGTGGATACATCAATACCATCAACCAAATTTACATTTGTTATTGAAAATCCTCCCATATTTAAACTGCCCGTCATAGCCGTTGTGCCATCCTTTGCTAGTTTCGTATCGGTGTAAGCCTTCGTTGAAGCATCGCCGTCGTAGAATGGTGCGGGCAGTCCGCTGATTGCTGTTGTGCTGTTAAAATTTAAAACATTATTTGTCAATGTCATTCCACCTCCTGTTGTTGGAGCAAAAAGTATGGACGAGCCTACAAAAGATAATGGATAGCCCGTCGCCCCACCCGCCTCCGACGAATAAATAGAACCCATATTATTGTTGTAATTGAAGAATAATTTGCCCGTATTTAATGGATTTGAGTCTTTTACCCCCACATAAGTAGTAAATGTTTTGTTTCCTGTTATTGTTTGGTCTCCTGTTAGTTTAACCACAGAACTATCAAGAGACGAAACATCAATACCATCAACATTACCGACATTTGATACATTAAAACCTCCCATATTTAAATCCCCTATCATCATAGCGAGCCCATCCAATCTGAGAAACGGAGAAGCAACATTTCGCCATTGCCCAGTGCTGTAAATGAGCAGTTGGTTATCGGCGGGGGTGCCTGTTATGATTACATCACTTAAAGCATCTATTGATTTAGTTGCTATCCTTGTGTCAAAATCTGTATTAACCCTTGCTGTGGTGTAGTATAAGTTAGTTCCTTCGGTTAAGTTGGTTGTGCTCTTTGTTGCTAATTGAGTGTCAAACCTAGCATTAGTATAATATAAATTAGTACCTTCGGCTAGGTTAGTGGTTGATTTAGTAGTTAGTCGCGCATCAAACCTACCATCAGTATAGTATAGATTAGTGCCTTCTTTTAAGTCAGTCGTTGATTTTAAAGCCAACCTCGCATCAAATCGGCTATTAGTAAAATAAAGATTTACGGGGTCAGCATCTTCTGGCACCCTATCTGTGTATAAGCCCACTATGTTTGTGTTCGTTAAATCAAGATTGGCTATGTCCAGACTATCAACCGCAATTTCAGATAAGCCTAAGAGCGATTTATATTGACTGCCCATTGTATATATTATCTTAATTAAAATATTATATTTAGGAAAATATAGCAACCCATAGCAAGCAATTACCAACCTACGGTCGTAGACAGTATGCCGGGTAAATCTTCGGTAGAAAATCTTAAAATCGCTAATGCGAGGCGAAAGGAAAAGGCTAAGCAGAGAAAGATTGAGAGGGCTAGGGAATTACTCGCGGAGGAAGAGGCTAAGAATGTGAAAGAAATGAACGAAGACGAAAAGATGGACCACGTGTCTAAAAAGCAGTTGGCGAAGGACCTCATTGATGAGCGGGACGGTGATATAAGTGAGGAAAGTAGGTCGGAAGAAGTGGTTGAACAGGACTTTGCCGACCTAATTGCCCAACGAGTTGCGGGTATGAAATTGAAGACTAAACAGAAGAAGGCGAAGAAAGTGGTAAAAAAGAAAGTGGAAGAGGAGAGTGATAGCGAGGAAAGCGAGGAAGAAGAGGAACAGCCTAAGAAAGGTAAAGGTAAGAAGACTGGCCGTGTTAATGTCAATGTTTATGCGGGACAACCAGAGAAGTCAAAAAAAGAAAGTAATGATGTTTCAAAGATATTTTTAAAGTTCTGAACCTACCAAAGATAATGATAAGAATAGTAATTAGCATACTCTGGATTGTTGTATGTTAATTCACCTTTTGAATTTCTTATAGCTTTTGCTCTTGCTCTGTAATTTCTTCTTCTTTCTTTATCTAAATGGTTAAGATGCGAAAAAAGTCCTATGCGGTCTTTATAATGTTCATATCTGACATCACCGAAATGAATTGTTTTTCCTTTGGTGTAGTAGTTGTATATTTTTTATTTTTTACACTTGACTTTGAAAATCTCATATTATATAATGAACAAGATAAAAAACCTACCATTAGATGTTCGTTTATACATTATGGACTACCTATATAATCATCGTATGTATGACTTCACTAGTTGCTATGTGTGTGGATTAACTCTGTGTTTAGCGAACCGACAGATTACGGCTGTTGATGATAGTTTTGATTGGTTTTATATGTATGAGTTTTGTTCTAATTATTGTTTTGAACTTGAAAAAAAAGAAAGAGCAATATATAAGGATACAACATTAGGTGTTATTAAGTATTAGATGGCGATGGACGACCATTTACAAGAACTAAAAGAACAACAAGCATTAGAACTACATTACCAAAAAAAACAAAGTAAGAAATGGAATACAATATGGGCTGATAAACCGTTGAAACAAGTGTTCGTAGATTTGGCTGATATGTCTAAGTTAAAAGATAAACCAGGTAATAAAAAATATGCCTTTATGTTGGTTTGGATTGACACTAATAGTAGATTTTTAGAAGTTAGACCACTAAAAAATAAAACTGCGAATGAAGTATATACTGGTTTAAAATCTATTCCATATATTCCAGAAATCATTACAACAGATAGCGGAGGAGAATACAAAGGAGCAGTTAATAAATATTTTGATGAACATAACATTGAACACAGAACAGTTGAAGTAGGAGACCACAAAGCACTCGCAATAGTTGATAGAGTGATTAGAACTATTAGAAGGTGGTTTGACATACTATTTGAAACAAATGGAAACTTTGACTGGGTCTCATACATTGATGATATGGTTAAAGCTTACAATAATCGTTTTCATCCAACAATCAAAGCTAGACCGATTGATGTATTAAATGGAAAAGCTACTAATAAACAAAAAATTGAAAGAGATGAGAGTATTAATGAATTTGAACCTGGCGATAAGGTAAGACGGGAAGTTCAACGAAATCTATTTTCAAAAGGCGGACGAACTTGGTCAAAGCAGATATATACGGTTTTGGGTAGAAACGGATTTAAGATTGTGCTATCTAACAAAGAACTAGTCAGCCCCCGTGAGTTATTAAAGACTAAGTTTGAAAAGCCAGTTGATGATGAAAAGCAAATTAACGAACAAGTCCAAGAGATAACGAAGGAGAAGAAGATAAAGCAATTATTAAAAAAAGAAGACATTCAACCAGAAAACATAATTGAAACCAAACTGCACAAAAAGAAAAAGGTAATTTTTGATTTATGAGTGGGCCGATCCGCCAGATAGTAAATATTGTTGATAATTTTTGATGAATGTCGCCGAGATGATGCCGATGTTGCGGTTTAGTCGTGAAGTCGCAAAAGAGCGAAATAGGGAAAAGGGGGAAAACAGAAAATCACTTTTTTTGTTTTTTGTGTTCTGAGTGTGAGACCCTATACTACCCGTGTAAAAATGGGGATTTATGCTGTTATCTCTTTTATATGAACGAATATGGCAAAAATGGCAAACTATGGCAAAATTCAAAACGAAAAGGGGGGGGGAGCCTTTGGATCACTCCCCCCGTCTCTCCCCGTTTTTTGGAGAGGGTACTGAGACACCTACTCACAAACGCCTAGAAGTCTAGTTTTGCAAAAAGAGCTGTGTGGGGATGTGCTGGAGTATTTGTTTTTTGGAACACCTACTCAGAAGAGATAGGCCTGTCCAATTTTTCTTTCTGCTGTTCCAAAAACAAGCCAGAAAAGAAATCAGCCTTGTGCTGGTGACTCCAATGTTACAGTCCCTGAAGATAGCTCGATAAAAAGTCGGTAATACAACCAGACAAAAATCCCCCAAAGGAGAATGATGTCTCGTTATATTAGCTCAGTGAAGCCGAAAAAGAAAGCGGACACAGACCACGGTTAAAATGGCATTAGGTCAAATCCGGCCAAACGATATTGAAAATAATGGGAAAAAACTAGGTGCACCTGACACCAGAAAAAAAGTGTACTTTTTACAGGCTATCCGGGGGGTGATGCCTACAGCAAGAGGAGGAAGAGGAGGAGGAGGAGGAAGAAGAAGAAGAAGAAGAAGAAGAAGAAGAAGAAGTAGAGGGGAAGGAAGAGGATGATGATGCTGAGGTAACGTGCACGAAATAAAAATCACCTATACACATGGACATACATACATATAAACCTACATACCTCGATGCCTGCCGCATGCATATATGCGTACATGCATATATATAGGTAGATAGGTGGGCAGGTGGATACATGGGTTGGCAGGTGGATAGAGAAACAGACAGATACCATTAGATAGATAGATAATGTTTAATGTTTAATCTATGGGCGTGGCTTAGCTTGAAAAGCAATTGCCTCCTATACTACCCCCGACAAGAACTTTCAGCACCGGCCAAGCTGCACACCAACCACTGTCTCGCTGTGGTTGGTGTCTGTGCCCAGTTCAAGCCGAAAGGTAGCCGAGCCCTTTTGAACTATACGGGACAACACTAGAACACTCCCCAGGAGCGTGTGCCCTAAGGAGATGATGCCACA
Source organism: Paulinella micropora (assembly GCA_019918135.1). NCBI lineage: Eukaryota > Cercozoa > Imbricatea > Euglyphida > Paulinellidae > Paulinella > Paulinella micropora. The sequence continues at coordinate 27,275 of WBZZ01000523.1, forward strand.
AACAAGCCGAGGTTTCAGGAGTTCACGCTCGTTGTGAGTTACCTTCTACAACCCCGACTTCATCAACCCTTTGCATCACGCCCCGACTTCATCAGCCATGGTCAGGAGTTGGTTGCCTGTTTAGCCCTTGCGCTGCGCGCGATTAACGGCGGACACAAAATCGTCACTGTAGGAGATAGTTAGATCTGAACCCTAGGCTGAGTTGCCAGTGGCAGAGACCGTCTCC
>WBZZ01000523.1:32500-56923 GCA_019918135.1 Paulinella micropora
GGAGGTAGCAGGCACGTCCGCATGTATGTATGTATGTATGTATGTATGTATTTACCTGTCTCTGAAGAAGTGAAGAGGTAGCAGGCACGTCCGCATGTATGTATGTATGTATGTATGTATGTATGTATGCATGGATGTATGTATGTATGTATGAACCTGTCTGTGAAGAAGTGAGGAGGTAGCAGGTACGTCCGTGTGCGCAGAATAAAAGTGCTCTCTACCATAGATATAGATATAGATATAGCTATAGATATAGATATAGATATAGATATATAGATGTGAGGAGGTAGCAGGCACGTCCGTGTGAGCAGAATAAAAATGCTCTCTACCATAGATATAGATATAGAAATAGTTATAGATATAGATATAGATATAGATATAGATACAGATATAGATATAGACGATGATGATGATGATGATGACGACAATGATGATGATGATGATGATGATGATGATGACGATGATGACGACGACGATGATAATGATGAAGATAATAATAATAATGATGACGACTACGATGATGATGATGATGATGATAATGATAATGATAATGATGATGTGTGGAGAATGACACCGTCCCTACCATAGAGAGGGGGGTAGAATATTATGTATGTAGTGTACGGGGTGATGGTAATGATGATGATGATGGTGATGGTAATAATAATAATAACGATAATAATAACAATAAATAATAATAATAATAATAATAATAGTAATAATAATAATGATGATGATGACGATGCCATAATGACGACGACGACGATGATGATGATGATGATGATGATGATGACGATAATGATAATGATGATGTGTGGAGAATGACACCGTCCCTACAATAGAGAGGGGGCATAGAAGTAATAATAATAATAATAATAATAATAATAATAATAATAATAATAATAGTAATAATGGTAATAATGGTAATAATAATAATAATGATGATGATGACGATATGACAATATATGCAGTGTACGTGTTAGTTATGTATGCATGTATGTCTGTATGTATGTTATGTGCTTGCATGTAGTCTCACCTTCCAATACATACATACATACATACATACATACATACATACATAGTACGTACGTACATACATACATACATACATACATACATAGATACACATACTTCTTCTTGTGTCGGGTGTTCCGTGTCTGTCTGACATACATACATACATACATACATACATACATACATAGTACATACATACATACATACATACATACATACATACATACATATACATACTTCTTCTTGTGTCGGGTGTTCCGTAGCTGTCTGACATACATACATACATACATACATACATACATACAAACATATACATACTTTTTCTTGTGTCGGGTGTTCCGTGGCTGTCTACTCCTCCTGATGGCCTTAATGATATATATATATATATATATCATTGAGAGAGAGAGAGAGAGAGATAGAGAGAGAAAGAGGTATTGCTCGGCTAGCCAACTGATGGCCTTAATGAGAGAGAGAGAGAGAGAGGTATTGCTCGGCTAGCCACCTCTTGATGGCCTTACTGAGAGAGAGAGAGAGAGAGAGTGAGAGAGAGAGAGAGAGAGAGAGAGAGAGGGAGGGGTCGGTGGACCAAGTATGTATGTATGTATGTTTGTATGTATGTATGTATGTATGTACATACATATATTCAAATATATTATCGATAGGCCTGATAGAACAAATGCCATTTTGCCCCTGATGGGATAATCTATTGCCTTTTTGTCCCGGCCCGCGCAGGGAAAAATGGCATTTGCTATCCACAACCACAACTTTTGGGCGTTTCGCAGTTTTTGTGGTCACTGGTGCCACCGGTTGATATGGTTGAAATACGGAGTGATTCGGTCGAAAAAGGCAATGCCGAAATGTAGGTGGGTATTGTCTTTTTCGTCTATATCACGCTGGGATAATCTATTGCCTTTTTGTTCCGGCCCGCACAAGGAAAAATTGCATTTGCTATCCACAACCACAACCTTTTCCACAACCACAACTTTTGGCAGGCTAAGTGTCAGTTAACCCTAGCCGTTACGTTCATAGCCAGACGTAGCGGCTACGTGTCGGCCCGAACCAGCAAAAAGTCCGCGTGTTTTGCGGACGGTGGTGTACACATGAGACGCTGAGACCCCCCTCCCCTCTATCCCGGCCAAGGGGGGAGGTACATGATGTACCTAGCCGTTGGTAAAATTCAAAAAATGCAGTCTCAAGCCCTAGTAAAAAATCTCAAGGACCTGACAGGGCCCAAATGCCAAAATATACCTGGCTACTGCCTTTTTTGACCATATCACGTTTGGGGGGACGGGGGCAGGGGCGCGCAAAAACTCCACGTGTTTTGCGGACGGTGGTGTACACATGAGACGCCGAGACCCCCCTCCCCTCTTTCCCGGCCAGGGGGGGAGGTACATGATGTACCTAGCCGTTGGTAAAATTCAAAAAGTTCTGTCTCAGGCCCTAGTAAAAAATCTCAAGGACCGGACAGTGCCCAAATGCCAAAATATACCTGGCTACTGCCTTTTTTGACCATATCACGTTTGGGGGGGATGGGGGGCAGGGGCGCGCAAAGTACGAGTCTCGACACGGCGCTGGGGCGAGGTAGGCACCAGCTGGAGCAGGGGTCCAGCCTGTACGGGAAACGTCGCCAGCGCCGGGGCGTGCAAGACAATCACCCATGTGTCATACCACGTTCTGATGCCGCGCACCCAGATCTATCTACTGGCGAGAGCATTCGGTACACTTTTTTTGGTCGTAGAGGGAGGGGGGGGGTGCCCCCCCCCTGGTCATAGGGGGGGGCGCCCCCCCCCCCCCCCTGGTCAAGTCTATCAGTGCTTTGGTTGGCTCATTCCCTGACTATTTTTCGACTTCCCAAGCCCAACCAAAGTGAGCAGGCAGCGCACGTGTGTGTGTGTGTCGCAGATGATCTGCTCCCGCACTCTACCTCTGGCCGAAGCCGTGGGGCGAGCTATGAATAAGTTGGCAGTGTCCTTGCCGATCTGCCCGTCGCGTGGGAGGAGGGGACGACTCGACTGGTCATGCCGACGACGCCGCCGCCGCCCCCGCTGCTGACGCCGCCACCGCCGCCGCCCCCGCTGCTGACGCCGCCGCCGCCGCCCCCGCTGCTGACGCCGCCGCCGCCGCCGCCCCCGCTGCTGACGCCGCCGCCGCCGCCCCCGCTGCTGACGCCGCCGCCGCCGCCCCCGCTGCCGCCCGGCGAGGACGAGAGTCGCTCGTCCGACAGTCTCTGTGTCCATCGGTGTAGCGGTTCAACATGCACACCGGTGCGCCCAGACGATTGTCTTGACGACGTGGCCCGCCTTCCTTTGCCAGCGGAGCAGGACGAGGAGCTGGAGGAAAGGGAGAGCAGCGACGAGGAGAAAGAGGTACGTTCCTCCCTTGCTACACAGTCGCCTCCACCGTCGCCCGCGCCCGCCGCTGAGGAGGAGGAGAGGCCCGCCAAGCGACGCCGCCTGTACCAGCCGACAGGACAGACCTACTACTACTACAAGTTCCAGCAAGCCACGGAACGAGAAAAGAAGCTGTGCGACTGGGAGGACAGCGACGAGCCCGCGATCAAGGTCTACTGGCAGGACCCCAGGACGAAGCACTACAACTGGAGCCTGGAGCCGCTGAGCTACGTGCTGACGCTCAAGCAAGACAAGGAGAAGCACGGCCCCCACGCCGACGAGCACTGGCGACGCGCGATCATGGAGCTGGTCATGGACAAGGGCGTGGCCTACTGCCCGATCGGTGACTCTAGCGCGGTGCCACGTGTCGTAGCAGGCTCAGCAGGCACGGCAGTGGTACAGCGCTTCCGTCATGATAGGCCGTACGCATGCCTGGCCTTTGCCCTGTTCAACGTGTGCGACGCCCCCAAGCGCTACAAGGATAGGCTCAGGTCAGACTTCAAGAAGTCAGTCGATTGCTACCTTCTTCGAGTACCTCGATTGGCTGGACGAGAAAGGGTTCATCTTGGCTACCGTCTCCCGCACGCCCGTGACCAAGCGCGGCACTCGTTGGCTACGCGACAGGACCGCTCCGCTTGGCATCCTCGTCCACGGCCAACACGCCTACGGCATCGACCCCCGGAGGCAGTTGGTATTCGACGGCAAGTCCAAAGTGGCCCTGCCCCTGTCCGACCTCGCCGCCCTGGGCGTTCACGCCAGCAACGCCCCTTACGAGTGGCTGACCGTCACGCCGCTCTGAGACATGGCCTGGCGGGGTCCCGGGAAAAAAACGTACACTCTGAGACCCTGAGACCCCCCTAACCCCTCCCCCGGCGGGGGGGGATGTACCTTATGTACCTAGCCGTTGGCAAAATTCAAAAAATGCAGTCTCGAGTCCTATTAAAAAATCTCAGGCCCTTGTCGGCCGCCCACAGAGCAAACCCCCCCTTCCCCCTCCTCCCCCCCCTCTTCTGTGGCATTCCCTTTCTTTCTTGAGATTCTCTTTTCTGAAAACTAGTTATACAGTAAAAAAGTACAAAAAGGAGGGAGGTACCAGGTACCTGCCGGCATGAACGGTCCCGGGCCGGATCAGAGTCTCAACATGTAACACAACAAAAAAGCCGGAACAGGGGGGGGGGTTTGCCTGGTGGCGCCGGCCAGTCGAGGACAAAAAAGGCAGTAGTCGATGACAAAAAGGCAATGCGTGCCTGAACCTGTCGACCAAAAAAGTAACGGACGGTCGGCCGTGACCAGCTTATTTTTCGAGAGCCAAGAAAGCCAAGAAGTGGCCTGAAGCCGGAACGAAACCCTTGCCTTTTTTTCCCTTGCCACCATGAGAGCCACCAGACGCCTTCGAGATGTGGAAGCCCAGCCACCTGCCCCCAAGCGCCACAGATTCCGACGTTTGCGCGGCCCCATGCCACGAGCGGTCTACCGCCCCGTGTCGTACGAACGCTCTGCCATGCAGGAGTGGGAAAGGTTTGCTCTTGAGCGCGTGTGCAACGAGAAGTGCTGGGGAGGATCTTTCACCCCCGACTACGCAATTCCTGCCCTGATGAACGCCATGGTCAGCATAACAAATCGAAAGATGCACACAGAAAGCAAGGTAGTCGCAGATAACGACCAAGACTTCTACATGTCCTGGTCTGCGCAGTCCGTCCCAGTAACACTGTATTCGCCGCTTGATCACCTGCTGATGACCAGCGACGAGTGGAGCCAGATCGCCAGATTGGTTGCAGCGGAACACAGGGGCCTACGTCTTCTGCGAGATCTCGGTGTCCCCAAGGAGCTCGTGTCCACAATCACTGAATATGTGAACCCTGCTCTCTACGAGCCCCTTGTGGAAAACGAATGGTGCTCGCTCTCTGCCGGTGATCGCGAATACCTGCGCATCAGCCTGCGGTTAGATGACCTGCGCGTGACTATTATCGACACGAGCAACCATAACGGGTTTCGTTGCGAACTCTGTCAAGCATGGGCCGACATGTCTGCATTCCAGTATGGGTATTCACGTTACTATCCCTACATGCAGCGGTATGAACCTGAATATTCATCAAGGGTGCACCGACACATGGAGAAGCTGAGGCTCAAGCGCGAAGACGACCGCTGGCGCGGGATCGAGGCAAAGCTCAACGTGCGTCTGCGTAGGTTCTTCAGACTAATCGACGAGTTGGCTGCGATGTAAAAAAACTGTGTTTTTTTTAAATTAAATAAAAGCGTATAACTTTTTTCTTCTTAGCTTTTTATTGTTAAATACCAATGCCGGAAGCCTGTTCTGTTTGTGGTGCGACAACGCCCAAAAAGGAGTGTTCAGACTGAGAGCTTACTAGACACGCGAAGAAGACAAGTGTTTTTTTTCTTCGCTGCTTTTATTAGTAAATACCATGCTAGCACTCTGTCCCACGTGCGGTGCCTGCTTTTTTGAAGGCCAGCTATACTGGTCTGGTACTTGTAAAAAAGGAGACCCTCGAGACTTAGCGTCGCTTGTGTGCCGCCCCTACGGCGACGGCGCCTGCATCAACCCTGCCAGAGACGTCCCCGGCGGAGACACCTGGGAGGAGCGGATGCGCTTCGTGGACAATTTCCTGGACGAGATGTTGTAAAATAATTAAAAACTTTTTTTTTCTATTGTTGAGTTAGTAAACTAAATGGACTCTGACAGGGGGAACAAGCGCCGCCGGTTCGATGGCTCGACTGACTCTTTTGTGCTGCCGGGGGCCGGACAGAACGGCAACGTTCTCGTCTCGGACGGCGACGGGGGCGTGAGATGGGCGAGTGACGGGGTGGCCGCGACTTCTGCGTCGCTCACGGCACATACAGGTGCTACGAACAACCCTCACGGGACCTCTGTGAGCAACATTGTCGGGGGTCCAGCCGCGACTTCTGCGTCTCTCACGGCACATACCGGAGCTACGAACAACCCGCACGGGACCTCGCTTGCTAACCTAGTGAACTCGTCGACGCTCACGCTGACAGGGGCTGGTGGCAATAGCACACTCGCCGCCCCAGCCTCTGGCTCTTCTGCACTCAAGCTGCCGACAGCGCTTCCGGGCAGCACTTCGTTAATGACACTCGATTCAAGCGGCCAGCTAGCGACAGGGGCTGCCAGCTCGCTGTCACTCAGCGGGGCAGGCGGCACCAGCACGCTTTCCGCTCCAGCTTCTGGCTCTACTGCACTCAAGCTGCCTAGCTCCTTGCCCATCACCACAGCGCTGATGTCACTAACGTCTAACGGCGCGATGCAAGCTGGTGGTAATATGATCTACCATAACTTGATGTTCGGTCTGGCTGCCACTGGTAGCAAGATGCCGAGCGACATGACTACGAACCCCTGGGTCAGCCCTGATATGTACACCTATACAGCGAGCTCCGATGGGAGGTACGGGGACAACGTCTTATATGATGCTAGACTCGCGTTCGACAACTCCGCCAGTACTACACACATGGGCACAGGCCCTTACGACGCTACTACAGGCGTTTGGAGTGGCTCATTGGGGGTGACTGGCAAGACTATCAGCGGCGTTTTTGTGAATGGTAACTGGTTACAGCTCGATTTGGGTAGGGTGGTTCAACTGACACAGTACTACGTTACTTCTGCCAGTAGCATAAATTCCGCGACCTCGTATGCGCCCGGCCAGTGGGCGATGGCTACTAGCACGAACGGCTCTACTTGGACCATGTGGCACGACCAGAACGTGACACAGACGTTCACCACGAGCCAGGAAAAGACGTTTGCTCCTATAGTCCCAGCAATTGGCAGGTATGTGGTGATGGTATTTAGAGTCGCTGGTTCTAGCAACCTGGTCGGCCGGGTCGTCAACGAAATAGCATCGTTAAAATTCGATTTCAACGACTACGTGTATTTGCCGAGGAACCTGTCACCACCCTCAGACGTGACTGACGCCGCCAACAAAGGCTACGTGGACACGCAGACTTCGAAGACGCCATTGACGATCGGCACCAGTACGGTCGCGAGCGCTGGGACAGTCGCGCTGAGCCTGCCTAGCGCGCTGCCGTCCAACACGTCCTTCGTTTCCTTGTCTAGCGGAGGGCAGCTAGCCGCCTCTTCTGTCAGAGTGCCTGCTAGCCTGCCCGGCTCGACGTCGCTGGTCACGCTGGATTCGGCGGGCCAGCTTGCGGCCAGCTCGTTGTTGCCGGCCTCCACGCCGGCCCAGACTGCCGTTCTGAGCCTGACTTCTGCAGGGCAGATGGTGACCCAGAGCACTTCGACCACGGTCGTGACTTCTGGCTCGGTGACGCTGCCGACCTGGACTTCCATATCGGCCTATACGCCTACCACGGACCCTAACTGGGTGCTCAGCCACTCTTCCGCACAAGCAGGCCAGGAGAGCTACAGAGTTTTCGATGGTGTCGCTGCCAATGGCTGGACTAGCCTCGGCAACTACAACTCGGACGGGAGTATCAACACAACCAACAACGCCGTTACCAACGTAGGCGGCAGCAACGTGTACGGCGAGTACTTTACGCTCCAGCACCAGCGGCGCCGGTACAGGATCACGAGCTTCGCGTTGACCAACGGAGTTACTCTCAGTACCTCGACCAAAAGCTTCACGTTGGCGGGGTCGGACAATGGCAGTACCTGGACACTGGTCTGGTCCGGTAACTTCTCTTTTACCACGACGTCACAGACCCTGAACTCGAGCGCGCCCGCTTCGACCGCGTTCTATTACTACCACCGGTTTATTGTCACTTCGGTACATTCGAGTGCCGCGTCCGTCGTGGGGACCTTTGCGCCCGTCGTTGAGTCCGAGGGCGTATCGGCCACTGCCACGGGCCTCACGGGCGTGGATTCGATCGTGTGCGGCAAAAACACGCTGAAGCTGCCGACCGCGCTGCCCTCCGCCGGCACGGATCGCGTGCTCCAAATCAACGACCTCGGCGAGTTTGAATTAGGCACGTGGGACCGTGGCCACTGGCTGACGAGTGACACGGCCGTCACTGTTAATAGCGGAGCTGGCAGGAAGATCCCGGTCGATGGCGTAGTGAGGCTGGCGCCCGTGTACGGCAACATCACCGTAAGCCATGCCAACGGCTTCACGACCTGGCAGAACACGTCCGGTATGCCCAGGAAATGGCTGATCACTGCCTCGTTCAAGTTTATTACCTCGGCAGCGGCTACCAACAACCCGCCGACCAGTGGCGCCTATTACGATGTCTGGGTCGAAAGGAATGCAGTGAGACCCGCCTCAAGCATCGGCGTACAGCAGACAGAAGCCAATTTTCAGGCGACAACTACCGCCCATGGGCTCTATGGCAACGGGCGGTTCGCTTCGCCCAGCCTGTCGGGCATCATGGAAGTGGCGGCAAATGAGTATATCTGGTTCGAAGCCTTTGGCGACACGCAAGCGTGTCACGTGGAGCCTTGTCGTCGGCGGTTCAACTGTTTATTCAAGAGGCAGAGTGTCTATTACGGAGATCCCGGGCTAATTTTTTTTTCTTTCGAGTCTGTATTTTTTAATTAAAAATGGACGCGTTGCGACAAGCACTAGCCGAGAACGAGAACGAGCTGGCCACGTGCCTAGCCCGCCGCCGGATCCTGGCCGTAGAACGAGAGAAGTTACAGCTGCAGATCGCGCTCTGTGAAAAGGTCTGTGGTTGCAGGGAGACGCGCCTGCAGATCAAGCAATTGATCCAGCAAGACGAGGAAGCAGAAGCGGCCGCCGAGTCTGCCGCCCACGCGGCCGTCGAGGCCGAAATGGCACTAGAAGAGACGGTCGTAGAGCTGCCTGACACAATCAATGGCTAGAAGTCCTGGTCTAGGCCCCATTCCGGCTCCTTGGCCGGCGCCCGCGCGTACTCGCTCACTCTTTTCTCGAAAAAGTTAGTCTTGCCTACCACGCCTAGCTGCTCCATGAAGGGCAAGGGGCACTTGGCCACCCGTACAGCTTTTCGCTCAGGCCTAAGTTCTGCAGCAGGCCGTCCGCCACGAACTCGACGTAACGCTCCATTAGCGTCGCGTTCAGGCCTAACAGGGCCACCGGCAGTGACTCGCTGATGAACCTGCGTTCGACCTCGACACAGCCCGCCACGATCTGGAAAATGCGCGACATCTGCAGCTTGTTCGACACGTGGTGCTTGTACAAGTGGCACGCAAACAGGCCGTGCTGTGTCTCGTCCCGCGCAATAAACTCGTTCGAGGTGCACAGGCCTTGCAACAGGCCCGGGTGCTTTTGTTTTAGCCAGAAAATGGAGGCGAAAGAAGAGGCGAACTGGACAAGCTCGACACAAGCGAACGCCACCAGGCGCTCGGCGAACGAAGACCGGGCCGGGCTGAGCCACTGTAGCGCCCACTTGGCTTTTTGTGCGACGGTCGGGACCTGCGTGATCGCATTGAACAGTTTGTCCTTCTCTTGCTGGTCGCTGATGATCGTATCGATCAACAGGCTGTAGGTCCGCGAGTGTTCGGCCTCGTTAAAGATCTGGTAAGAATAAAAAAGTCTAGCTTCGGAATATTGCACTTCGGCCAAAAAATTGGCGGCCAGGTTCTCTTGGATGATGCCGTCGCTCGAGGCGAAAAAGCCCAGCACCATCTTAATAAAATGCTGCTCGTCCGCACCCAGTTTCTTGAAATCGGCCTGTTCCCGGCTCAGATCAAGCTCGTCTGCTGTCCAGAAGGACCGCAGGGAAGCTTCATAGAATGAATACAGGTCCGGACGCCGTATCGGGAAGAGACAAAATCGCGATTCTTCCGGCACGAGTAGTTTTTCTTCAGTGTCCATTCGTTCAGCTGCCGGTTGTCCAGCTTCAGCAAGGCCATCCCCTTTTATTGATATATATAAAGGAGAGGATATATTTTTTTCTTATCGGCACAACAGAACAAAAACAATTCATGTTGCAAAGACGTAAGACCGAACAACGGCTGATGCCCTCTTCACCAGAGTCCATTACTGTAACTTCTCATGAGCTCGCACTCGAGCTCAAGCGCAGCTACAGCGATTTCAGTTGGCAGAGCGTGCCGCAGCTCATTGTTCACGGGGTCAAGTACCTTGCCTTCTATACTAATCATACTGGCGAGGAGAAGAAGCAGATTCTCGTTTCTGTGCTCGTCGATCTGTGTCCCGACGACAACGTGGACAAGCTGATCCCGCCCGTGGTCGACGTCATCTGGGAGCTCGTAAAGGCGGCCATCGCTTCCAACTGCTGCGAGCTATGTCCCAAGGTCTGCACGGTCATGTAGGCATCGGGATGAGGTGCCTGCCCAGCGTCAGAGGAGTGCCCTGGTGAAGCCTGACCGGTTCGCCGCTCGTCACCATCTGCGCGCGCGCTTTGGCCAGCTTCTCGCGGTCCAGGCGGTGCGCCCACAACACTGGGCCCGGTATAACCTGCTCGTTCGAGCGCACCTTCTCCAGGGCCATGGTAATCTTGACCAGCAGCACGTCCGCTGCTAATCTAAAGCGCCTCTTCTTGGCCATCTCGATCGAGAGCTCGTTCTTGACCATCTCAAAAAGGATCTCACAGGAGAAGTGGCGCTCTGCTTTTTGCCCAAAGTTGAAAAATGAGTTGGTGCCGGAGATGATGGCCACCAGGATCAGGCACGTGACGCTGACCCAATCGTAGCCTGTCCGGCCCGTTTCACATGCCTTGAAGCCGAAGTTGCCGACGATGACGGAGCAGATCGCCGGCACGATAGTAGCCAGCAATCCAAATAGCAGAAAGCGGTTGTGGTAGTAGTAGCCAGCCGAGTTGTTCAACCGCGCGTGCAGCGCGCACTCGTCCACCACGCTCGAAAAGTAGGACTCGTGCCTCGAAGACCATTTCTCTTCCTCTCGCTTGACGTCGCTGTCGTCCGAGTCATGGGTCTCGCTCGACCGCGCTCGAATAGCCAGGATTTTATCCTCGTCCATCTTTATTTTTGTGGTGGGAAACTGTAAGATTTAAAAAAAATGTGCGACTGCTGGGCCGGCGGCCACTCGATCAAGCTGTCTTCGACAGCAGCATCTCCCAGTCTGCCCCATTCAGATCTACCTTGTCCCGAGTGTCGGGGTTGCACACTTGTATTGTCAAGTATTTGGTCGGCGACGGAAAAAGCACGTACTGATCATGACGGTCATGCGCACTGCACTGATAACCCCCCGCCGAAGCCAGGAAAGGAATGACCAAACTGGCCGAGTGCATCCTGGTCCCGCGCGTAATGGCACCCGTAACCGACACTTCTTCGAAGTTGCCTCCGGTAGTATACGACAGCGAAGAGCATTCCTTGATTCTGATGCCCAGCGACGTCGGCAGGCCCAGCGCCACCACCTGAGGGAGTACCCTCGTCGACCCATTCGGGATCGCGACTAGCTCGCTCGTCGCCGATGTTTCGAAGCCCAGCACTGCGTGTGCCGAATCCTCTCCTCTCTTTGTGTATATCTTGAACTCTCCGCCGCCCGTCAGTGAAATCTGGAGCTTGAGAAGGGAGTCTATGTAAGTGATACCGACCCACTTCCCGTCCTCTTCGCTACAGAAACCCGCGTTCACCATCAGCGTTTGTAACGCGGCCGCCAGCGTCTCGCCGGTGTAGTTCTGGCTGGGGATTGTCAGGGTTACATCGCCGTCTGACGTGTTTAAATAAAGCTTGTTGTTTTTTGAGTTGATATTGTAACACGCATTCGGCACAGTTGCCCAGATCATCCGGTATGTCCCCTGAATGGCCTCTGGCAGTGAAAGCCGGAACTCGGCGCTGTCACCGGCCCCCTGCACCCGGTCGCGGTCTTTGGACCGGACCAGAATGTTCATCTCCGAGATGTTGCGCAGGCCGCTCATTTCGCGCCAATTTTTTTTTTTGAAATGTTTGTCAATGAACTAGAGCAAGAGGAAAAAAAATGCTGACGCTGAGCGGCGAGCACTACTTCCGGGTCGGCGGACGTGCATATGAGCTTGTCCTGGTACGAAGACGTGTGAAAAAAAAGAAAGTTCGTCTTGTATTATCAAAAAACAGAAAAGAAATGAAGATCGTGTCAATCGATCCGGGATTGAGAAATCTTGGAGTGGTCGTGCTCGAAAAAGACAACAGCACCAACGCCATCTCAGTCACGTATGCCAGTGTGCTAAGCATAGCCAGACAGGACGACACTGACTCGTTTAAGACCAAGTCCCTGTTCGCGTGCCTTAGCGCGATTGAGGAACTGTATAACGCCGACGTCGCAGTAGTAGAGGATCAAAACTTCGGGAGAGCAAATACCAATCCGGACAATCTGCTCATTCAAGCGGCGGCCGGCGCAACTATGCTCAGTCTCGGTGCTAAGGAGCTGCTTTACTATCAGAGCTCATTCAAGTTTTCGTGCTTCTTCTCACTTACTCCAGTCATGTCCGGACGGGTCAAGGGGAAATACAAAGTTCAATCCAAAGTGCTTTCCTGTAATTTAATAGAAATTTTTAATGTACAAGGCCAGACGAAGTGTCTCAGCGAAAGCGATCACCTTGCGGACGCATTCGGTCTTGCGTTCTGTGCGCTGGTCAGAGGGACCGCACGAGGGCCGGGCGGCCAGCTGGCAGTGCGTCGCTCTGAGCCTGTACCGATCCCTGTGAATCTTTATTCGAAACAGGAGCGACAGGAGCAGCAGCCTTGTGTTGGTTCCATTGCTCGGAGATGACCTTCATCCTCGTCTTGTGCTCAAGTGCGCGAATCTCGGGGTCCTGCATCTTTGACTTGAAGAACTACAGACAACGGAAAAGCGGTTCTTATAAAAAAGCACGCGTCAGTGACAGTGTTACCTCGTTATAGGCCGAAGGTGCTCTGGGCTTCTTCTGCTTGGTAGGGGCGGCGGCAGCGGTGGCTTGTCCGCAGGTCGAGCAGCTGGAAGACATCTTTAGGTTGCCTTTGTCCTTTGGTTAGATAAGAGCGAAAGAAGATTATTTTTTTAATCAGTAAACTCGTTTAAAACTGTATTGACATCTGCCAGCGGCTTGTGCCGGATCTTTTCAAATTCGTGCTCCCAGACATAACACAATCTAAAACCAACCGGCATCGAGTCCTTGATGGAAGCAAGGCGCAGCATCGTTTCCTTGTACAGTACGCTGTTGAGCCGCTTGAGTGTGGGCGAACGCTCGTTGTGTTTCGGGTGCTCGGGTGGGTAGCCATGCCACGCGTTGCCCATGAATTCAAACCCCACGTTGCGCTCCTCGTCGTAGCCGTCAAGGCGATACTTGCGTGGTCCAGGCACCTTGAACTCATTGCCCGTTGTCTCCTCCTCGCCACGACAAAAATGCACGTGCTGAATGTCCCATCCTTGTTCCTCGAGACGGTCCCAGGCCTCGCAGGCCACGACGGACGCTCCTGCTTTTGGTCTGGGGATGAGACCTCGTAAAAACGCATGGCGCGCACAGAGCCTGCCTGGTTTGCCGCTCTCGTCCTTGTAGCCTGCGCAAACCTTGTCGTCGTCTGGGCAGTCGATGCAAGGGCTCAGTATGATGTGTGTGCCCCTTGCCTTAGCATGCGCTGCACACAACTTATTGAGACGGCCTTCCTCGTCTGTGTGGTGTGCATGGAGCTTGGCATTTGGAGGACAGTCAATACATGGACCCCTTACGGTGTGTGTGCCTCTTGCTTTGGCATGCGCGGCGCACAGCATGTTTGTGTGGCCTTCCTCGTCCGGGTGTGTAGCGTCAAGCTTGGCGTCATTGGGGCAGTCGACACACGGGTTTTGTACGGTGTGAGTGCCTCTTGCCTTGGCATGCTTGGCACACAGTCTGTTATGGCGACCCTTGTCATCTGTGTAGGCAGCCTCACGCTTGGCGTCCCGGGGCAGTCGATACACGGGTGTTGCACGGAGTGAGTGCCTCTCACACGAGCGTGCATGGCACACAGCTTATTGGGACGACCATCCTCGTCGCGGTAGGAAGACTCGAGCTTGGAACCTTCGGGACAGTCGGTACATGGGTTCAGTACAGCGTAAGAGCCTCTTGCCTTTGCGTGCTTTGCGCACAGTTTGTACTTGGCACCCGTTTCATCCTTGTAGGCCGCTTGTTTTTTGGCACCGGTCGGACAGTCAAGACAGAGTGGCTTGCGACTGGTCTTGGCCTTCTTCTTGGGTGGTTCGCTCATGTCGGTTTTGTGTCAGTGTCACGGCCGCGACCGTTTCTTTTTTTAAAGCTCTTTTTTCGAAATTCGAGATTCGAGATTTGAAAGGACTCGGCCGGGCTGGGAAGTCACGAAATATCATCCTCGATATTTTACGATTTCCCTGGAAACTTCCCTTTTCACACGTCCGGGCCGGCCGGTGCCGTCACTCCCTCGTCCGGACACCTCACTGGGAAGTACAGGATACACACGCACCCAATCACCCCGACCACTAAGACGGCGATGATTGCTACCACGAGCGGTTCCATTTTTCACTTTTGCTCTCTTTAATAATCAGAATACGTAATCCAAGAATTTTTTTAGACCGAAGCCACCTCCAGGCTTCCTCCTGCCTCGTGAATGAACTTGAAATAGGCGCTGTAGATCGTAATATCATACAATCCGTCTACCACACCGCGTTTGCCCGACGTGGTGGCCGTGACAAGCATCTCTTCTTGGGCGTTGTAAGTAGCCGCGGACGTGTCGGGCGCCTGCTGGAACTTCAGCTTCAGCTGGTGGACGTCGCCGCGGGACCAGAGCACGGGCTGGTCGTTCAGGTCCGTGACTGACGCGGTGTACTCCATCGCCGCACTGACCTCCCAGTCGACCGTGTTGGTCGCACCAACTCGTGTGTTACTAAACTTGATCTTGACCCCGCACGCGCGCAGCCAGCTCGAGCTAGCCAGCAGGGTGTTGAGGTTCGTCAGCGCGGCCGTGGCGGGCGACGTGTAGCGCCGGTCGGTAATTCTGGCGAAAGTGAGGTCAGAGTCGATATCAAGGACGGCCACCGTCACGCCCTTGAAGTCCACGGTCAGGCGGTTGGTGTCGTTCAGGGCAAACACCGCGGTGTTGGCGTACCATGCCCCGTACTTGTACGTGACGGTCGCGGCGCGCGGCGCGGGGCCGGCGTTGATCACCAGGCGCTCGCGGTTGCCGACAAAGGTCTTGTAGCCGTCCTGTTATCACCCACAACAGCATACGTTCATAAAGCTGGTTCTGTTTCCAAAAAAAGAAGAGAGCTTGTTTACCATAATTCCGTCCAACATGCCCTTAGGGTCGTTGGAAAACGGGATCAGGTACACGCCGTTGGACTTCAGGTAGGAGCTGCGCACTAGCTGGCCCATCGTCTCCTCACGGAAAAAGCGCTCGTCGATCGGGGTGCCTTCGCCCATCTGCGATCTACCGTGCACGTCTTCGAGGTCGATTGTCGTCGCGTCGCCCAACATGTCGTATGTCATCAAGCGCCCCGTGTTGTCGTACGTCTACTGCGGGTAGTAGGTCGTGGCGTCTCCGTACGCGGTCTGGTCGCCTGATTTGCGGATGAAGACAAACAGCCCACCGGAGTGGTGCGAGAATTGGTCTAGGTCAATGGCCAACCGGTCGGAGGGCTTGATGCGCTGGGCGTAGGCAGTGTACTGCACAAAGTCGACGTACTTCTGCTCGGCGACCTTGCCCATCTTCTGCGGGCTCCGGCCCAGGCGCATCCCGTTCGGCAGCTGCGTGCAGCCCGTAATGAAGCGGATCTCGCTCAAGCTGGCAGTGCAAGGCACGGCGGGCGCGGACTGGCCGTTGACTGCCGACTGGGCCGCCACGAAGATCGAGCCTCTGGGGTAAAATCGGATCTCGAGGTCGCCACGCAGCGTGCTCAGGTCCAAATCCATGCCGTTCAGCCAGGTATGCAGCAGGGGCAAGTAGAAGTACTGCTCGTCGTTGTTTTCCCACTGGCGGCCGCTGACCGTGCCCGTCTTGGGGTCCATGTTGACCATGTCGGCGATCTGGTCGATGGCTTCTTGCGACAGCGTGTTGAGTATCAGGTGCATCATGTCGCCGTGGTAGCGAGCAATCTCAGTGCCCGTCAGGCGGTCGATGTACTCGATGCGCTCGAACCACTGAGTGGTAGGCAAAACACGCGAGTCGGTCGGCTGGCTGCCGCTGGTCGTGAACGTGATCTTAAATCGCAGGGTCGCATCGTGGATCGCGCCGGACTGGTTGTTCTCGAGGATAAAGCTAAAAAAAGCAGTGTTGCTCAGCGCCGAGGTCGCGGCGGCGGGCGCCATGACCGTCTGCGTCCAGCAAGGGCGGGCATTGATCGCGCGGGCGTGCTCGGGATCAATCACGATCTCCTGGCCGTTGCGCGCTCTCTTGCCTGTGGCGACTTTTTGCTGCTTGCTAGCAGGGGGCACGACGACAGTGGCGGAAGACATCGTCGTTGCAGTATACAATATTAAGGACAAAGAAGATTTTTTTTATTTTTTCAGGATCATGACGGCCCCGATGGCCGCGGCGCCGACCGCCAGCGGCAGCGCCATAGACTTGAGGCCGCCCTCGGCGTTGTCGCCCAGCTGCTTGGTGGTGTCCATCGCTTCTTTCGGGATGTTGGTCACCTTGTCGATCTGCTTGCCGAAAAAGCCAGTGATACCCTTAAGAGTGCTGCCAAACTGCCGCAGGCCTTCGCGGGTCCGCTCCCTTCTCTCCGCCTTTCTGCGCCCTACGCGCTGTTCGGTGGCGGCGCGGGCGTCCTTGCGGGCGGCCTTCTTGGCCGTGTGCCGCTCGTGCCTTTCTCGTGCGCGCTTGCCCATCTTTCTTATTTAAACTTGATAAGTCACGAAAATTAAATTTTTCGCTTTTTTATTTAAAAGACAATGACTTGGCAGATGCGTTCCATGACTTGCGCAATTTGTCCCAGGAACTGAGCGTCCTTGGCCAGATTTTGCTTGGCCAGAAATCTTTGCTGCAGCTGTTGCAGGGCGGGAGTCGGAGCACGAGTCTTGGCGGCCAGCTCAAACCAGATGCCAGCTTCGCTCTGGACGTACGCTGCGAGCTTGCCGTCCTTGTAGGCAGGCAAAAAGAACTTTTCAACGGTCGCAACTTGTTGCTCAAGACCTAAGTTCCACTGCATCCGCAGGTCCTTGCTCTCGCCGAGGACAGCAGCCCCCAGTTGTCCAGCACAGTCTCCAGGTCCGCAAAGAGCTTCTGCAGCGCTTGGCGCTTGGTAAGGCCGCCGGAGGAGGTCATCGAGCGTTACGTAGTGTGTGGGCAGCGGCTTGTCGAGGTCGCACGAGATTGATGGGTGACGCAAGAACCGTTTGTAACAGGCTCGCACACAGCCGACCACGATGATAGCGGTGGTAACGATCAAAGCCCAGGCCAGCAGAGCTTCTTCCTCCACTGGCATTGTTCACTTTAGACTAGCTACACAAGATTCTTTTTTTAGAAGCGGTAGTGTCCTTGGCCGCGGGGTTCAGGTAGCCTTCGTAGAAGTACTGAGAAAGCACTTCGCTCAGCGCGCCGATCAAGAACAACTGCTTGGCGGTGTCACCGTCGCCTACCAGGCCAAGCTGACCCTGCTCAGGAGGCGGGGCAACATGGCAAACAACAGGCCTCCTCCTGCCACGTGCAGGCCAAGCTGGGGTAAGCGGCAAGCCTGCCCTCCTTGGTGCGGTTAAGGACTCTACTCTGAATCAAGTCAATAGCAGTGGCAGTCAAGAAGGCCACGACCGCCAGACCAGTGCTCTTGCTGACCTGGGCAGCCCCTATTACGGGGACAGACGAAAAGCTAAACATCGCATTGCCCGGTATAACGACCGGGGCGGCCACATAGGCAAAAGCGGCCGCCGCGCTTGACCGGGCAAAGTTTTCAAGCGAAAACAGATCGCTCACGACCTCGGACATTTCTTTCTTGAGGGACGTTTAATTGGCGCACAACAAAATAAAATTTTTTTATTATTTAACTGCAGGCGCGGGTGCGTCCAGGTTTGTAGCTTGGCTAGCTGCTGGCTGTGCTGCAAACATCGTGTTCTTGGCATGGGTGATGGCTGCCGTTTGTGCCGTCAGCAGGGCCAGTTCAGTCATAGGGTCCAGGCGCTGCAGCCCGATGCCCGCGCGCAGCTTGGCCCGCTCGAGCAGGAAGCACCACCGGTCATTGGCAAAACAGGCCTCGGTCGTGCCGGCGATCTGGTAACGCGATCGGTTCGCTACCAAGTTTTCGAGGCACACGAGCCCTTGCTTGAGCACGGCGTCCGCCAGCTCGCCCGACAGTTCACCTTCCAGCACTTCCTCTACTTCGTCCAACAACAGCGGCAGCTTCTGCTTGGGCAGCCTGCGCAGAGTTTTTGGGTCACAGTTGATGTGCGCCTTTTTGAGCTTGGGGCCAATCAGAGCGCTGCGGCCATAAGCGCACAAGAGCCGGTAGTTGGGGTCATCGCGTAGCACGGGGTCTTCTGGTCCCGCTGGCGCTGTTCCTAGACGCCGTGCCAGGCTCGCTTGAGAAGGGCCTGCTGTCCGGCGGCGCTTGGTAGGAGGAGGGGCTGCTACCGCCTCTTTAGCTTCGGCGACAGGTGGTAGCGGGTCGGTGGGTGGCTCGAGATTGGCAAACGGGTCTGTCATGCTCTCCCTTTGTCCTTTGTACAATTAAGATTAATTTTTCTATCCGATCAGGTGCGCATTTCCGGCCTCGTGGATGGTGGTCCAGCCGCGCACGGATCCATTCTCGCGATCGAGAGTAGAAACTGCAGGGATAGCCGCCCATTGCTGGTCACGGAGCTTGGCCGATTGGTACTGTTCCACGAAAGCTGCCACTTGCATACAGCCTTCCCAGCCGTTACCGTACGTTCTTCGGAGCTCCGTGAGCCAGGGCAACATGTTGGCGCCGTCATCGCCCCAGTCCTCTGGCACTTTTCCGTCGCCGGCACAACAGTTTTTCTTACGGAAATCTGCTCCGTACACTGCCTGGATCTCCGCGGGTGTACCGACGAGCAGGACCGCTCCCTTATACCAAGGGGCCAGTGAGTTCTGTGACAAGCGCTGTGCCACATTCTTCATCTGGCCGATGGTGCCTGCCCCGGCGCCCGCGCCCGCGGCCGAAAGGGCCGAGTAGATGATCGAGCTGGTAGCGAGCGAGTCGGTCTGGATGATCGGCCGGGTCTCGGTACCATGCTCGACCTGGTTGGCCTGGGCGGCCGCCGACTTCTCTTCGCCGGTGTTGACTAGCGGCACGACAGGGCCTCGGTTGCTCATGGTCGTATATAACAGTCATCCGACAAGAAAAAAAATTTTAATTATTTGCCGCCGCCAATCAGCTGCTGTTCGCAGCGGGCGGCTTGTTCGGGTGTCACTTCCAGCAAGATGGTGGCATCGGCAATGGCCGGTTGCTTGAACACTTTCTCGATGGGCGCTTCGGCCACGGTAGTCTGCAGGACCTCGATAGCCTTTTTTTCGGCGTCCTCTTGCTGTCGGCGTTTCTGCCCCGCGACGCGCGACTGTGCCTCGTTGACTTTGCCCAAGGCCAGGGCCAAGGTCGGGTCAAAAAAAGCCAGGTGTTGCATACTGTCGTTATTATTGACTGTCCACACTAATTAATTTTTTTTCAGGGCGCTGCTCCGTACGGCGCGACTTCTTGGCCGGCAGAGGGCACGAGCGCGCTGCTGCGAGCAGGCTTCCTGCTTTTCACGCCCACCCTCCGCTGCCGTTCTCGCTTTTTCTGCAATTGCGCGTTGCTCTTGGCGCCAGTTCCTTTCCTTTCTTCTACGAATTTCAGGTTCTTTGCTCGCCTCGCCTGGTTAGTCAGCTGCGTAACCAGCTTGTTGTTTTCTTGCTTCAGCGCGTGGATGAAAGCTTTGGCTTGTTCAGTTAGCTTGAGACCGCTGCTGATGGCCTTGAGCTCGCTCTCTGGCACCGGCTCCTTCTTTTGCTTGTAGGGCACGAGGAACATCTGCACCAGCTCCCGCGAAGTGTTCTTGTTGCCGGCTTTGTCGACCATGCGCTGCAGTTTGGGCACGCTGACGGCAGCCAGCTGCTTTTCGCCGTAGGGCACCAGCTGCTGCTCGTCTTCCACCGACTTGCGCCATTCAAGGGCCTTCAGTTCCTTCTTGGCTGGGTCCTGCTCGGCGTGGTACTCGACAAACAGGGCTTTGGACGCCTTCTCTGCGTCTTCAAATTGTTTCTTTTTGCGCTCGTGCTCCTCTTTGTTAGCCGCGTTCATTTTTCTTTTTTCGTTCATCTCTCCCAGGAGAAAGTCCACGTCGTCGTCAGTGTCGTTGTCGTCGTCGTCGCTGTCCTCCTCTTCGTCCTCCATGTCGTCGGCGGCGACTTCCTCTACCGCGCCATCGTCTTCGTCGTCCAGGTCGGCGAGCTCGTGCTCGTCCCAGTTACCGGGGTCCTCGAACCCTTTCCCTGCGTACATCCGCAGGTGGTCACGTAGAGTCTGCACGCCCTTGCGGTCTTGGTCCGACAGTCCTTGCTTGCCCAGGACCCGCGAAAGCTGAGCTTTTGCGTCGCTGACCGCCTTCTCGATTGCGATCTTGTTGTCGTGGGCCCACTGCTCGATCGAGGCAGTGTACATCCGGGCTACCCCCTGGAAAGAGGCATCCGGGTTCTCCTGGATCAGGGCCCGCAGCTTGTCTAGCTGGATAACCTCGACTGGAGCCGCACCCGCTGCAGCCAGCGGCGGTGCCTGCAGCAAGAGTCGCCCGAGCTCACGGGAGGCCTCGATTCTTTGGGCGGGCGCCTGCCCGTTGTCGTTGTATTGCAGCATGAGCCGCTGGGCTTCGCCCTGGATGTGCAAGACCTTGTCCTGCGCCTTTTTCTGGCCCGCTGCGATCTGCAGCGCGGCCTTGGCGTCTTTCTGCGTCTTTTCCATCGCGGCCGCGTTTTCCATTTGTGCTGACTTGAGCTTTGCCTTCCGCTCTGCTTCTTCGATCTGGGCCTGCGTCCGCTGCGCCACTTTCTGTTCGTTGAGTTTCTTTTCGGTGTCTGCCTTGGCTTTTTCAATTTCCTGTGCAGACTGGACGTTTGCTTCCAGCAGATTAGCCTTCACTTCCTTTGCCTGCTCGACTCGAATCTGCTTGAGTTTGGCCTGTGCGGCCTGGGTCTTGGCCGCCAGCTGTAGCTGGGCTATGCGCTCTTGCTCCTTGGCCAGCGCGACCAGCTCCGCTGCGTTCTTCTCTTCCTGCAGCCTCGCCATGTTGGCAGCCTCGACCTCTTTCTGTTTTTTTACTCTCTCGGCCTGTGCGCGCATCTGTGCGAGTTGGGCGTCCAGCACCTGTTGCCGCTGCGCCGCCTCGATCTGCCTCTTTTGCTCCTCGAACTCCTGCAATGCTTCTTGTCGCTTAAGCTCCTCGCGCGCGGCGTCTTCTTGTCTCTTGCGTTCGAAGGCCGCCCTTCTGTCCTGTAGCTTTTTTAGTCCTTCCTTGACGTCCGGTGGCAACTTCTGGTCCACGCCCTCCGGGCCGTCGTCCGCCGGCGCTAGTTCTTGGTCTGCCGCGGGCGGAAGTTCTTGTTGCTCCGCCGCCTTGGCTTCCCCGCCCTTGCCCTCGACGCCGTCCTCGACTTCCCCGCCCCCGCCGCCGTTCTCTCCGGCCTCTTCTTCTTCTTCTTCTTCTTCTTCTTCTTCTTCTTCTTCTTCTTCTTCTTCTTCGTCGTCGTCGTTCATCCCGGGCTGGTCGCCTTCTCCTTCTTGCGCCTTCTCTTCCTTCTTCTGTTCTGCAGCCGCCGGCGCTGGCTTCTTCTGCTCTGCAGCCGCCTCCTTCTTCTTCTCTGCGGCCGCCGCCGGCGCGTCCGGTTCCGGCTCCCCTGCTGCAGCCGCCGCCGGCTCCTCGAACAGTTCCAGCTCGAACGCCTCTGCCGGCCCGTGTGGGTGGTGGGCCTGCCTCATGAGCGCCTGGGCCTTGGCCAAATTCCCGAACAGGCTGCTGCTGTTCTGGCTCTTTTGTTTGAACGGCAAGGGCCGGTTGTCGAAGAACCGCCCGTTAGGCCGGCCCATCCAGCTACCACCGGCCGCCTTCTTGACGTACATACTGGTTTTTTTTAATTTAGTCTGACAGGAAAAAAAAATCATCATCACTTGAGTCCCTCGTCTATGATCTTCTTCCTGGCCACCAGCCTGTTCTTTTTCTTTCTTATGGCTTCCGTCTCGTCCGACTTGCCGTGTAGGTCTTCCTCTTTCTTGATCTGTGCCTCGAGCTCGGTTATCGCTTCTCCCAGCTTATGGGACCAGGCCCTCAGTTTCTCTTCATGTTTGGGAGTCTTGTTCTCTTGGTACGCTGCTACTTGGTGTATAGCTTCCTGTGTCTTCAGGTCGGCTTTCTTGAGCTTGGTACCCTTCTTGAGCTGGTCCATCACCGTGGGCTTCTCGTCTTTTTCTTTCTCTTCAGCTGCCTTTTTAGCGGCCGTGTGCGCCGCTGCGTCGACTTTCTTAAGCTTACCGCCCGCCTTGATCGCCTGATTAATCGCGTCTTGTGGGTCTGTCGAAGCCGCCTTTTGCGTCTTTTGGTCAACCTTCTTGAGCTTTTTTCCCGCCTTGATGGACTGCATCAGCGCATCTGTCGGGTCTACAGCCGTCTTGGCGATCTCTTTCCTCCATTCCTTGTACGCCTTCTTGAACTGCTTGGAATACTCCTCTTTTGTTATGACCCCGTCATCTCGTTTTTGGCGCAGCTCTTCGTACTTAGCATGCATCGCGTTTGTTGCCTTTTCTTTTTTCAGCTCTTCGATTGGGCGGCCAGACATTTTGGACGCCAGCTCCCAGAGCTTCTGTTCCGAGTCGATTGAGTCCAGCGTCGATGCACCCGCGGCAGCTTTCGTGTCTGCCTTCGCGCCCGTGTCGGGCGGCAGCGGCGGGGCGGCGGGGATTGACGGGCCTGCGCCGGTCGCCGACAGCGGCGGGGCGGCGGGGATTGGCGAGCCTGTGCCAGTCGCTGACAGCGGCGGAGCGGTAGGAATCGGCGAGCCCGTGCTGGCAGCAGGCGCGACCGCATCCAGCACGGCAGAGAGCTGCGGGTTAGCATATTTCATAATGTGCCTGGTCCTGGCCGCCATCTCGGCCGAAGCGCCACCGACAAAGCCAGTGCGCTGCTTCTTGAAAGGCAACGGCGCATCGCTGGTAAAAGCGCGACCGGCGTGCCTCTTGCGCCAGGGCTTCATGTTTTCCTTCTGTCAAAATCTGTGCAATGGAAATTAAAAAAATCTCACTTGTCCTTCTTAACAACGTCCGCCTGCTTCTTCTTCTTCGTTTTTTT
Source organism: Paulinella micropora (assembly GCA_019918135.1). Lineage (NCBI taxonomy): Eukaryota > Cercozoa > Imbricatea > Euglyphida > Paulinellidae > Paulinella > Paulinella micropora. Next base: position 56,017 of record WBZZ01000523.1, read on the forward strand.
GGGCTTCTTGGCCAGCGCGGCCTCCACTGCCGCCCTGGCTGGTTCGGCCTGGTTGACTAGCAAGCGAGTCCTGTCACTCAAGACCAGCGGCATATCTTTTTTTAATATTCGAGGAGAAGTTTTAAAAAAATGATGCAGCAGCAGCAGCCGGAAGGCCCGGTCGAACGGCTGCCGGAGCCGGAACAGCAGCTGGGCGAGAAGACCATCGAGGAAAAGATATTCGACTATGTCGACAAGCAGAAAGACAAGGGCAAGAAGAAGAAGAAGAAAGAGCAGCAGCCGGCAGAGCAGCTGCAGCCGACCGAGTTCAGGCGGAACATCGAAGTCTTCTACCCGCGCGAGAAGGGAGCGGGGCAGCTGTTCGTGCTAGTCGGCAAGTCGGAGCGCGGCAAGACCCATTTCTTGAAATGGCTCTTGTACAGCCTGTGCGCGCGCAAGAAAGACCCCTTCCAGTACGGCCTGGTCATGGTTCGCACGAAGTTCAAGAACAGCTTTTCTTTTCATTTTGCGAGCGAGCAGCACTGCAAGATCTACGAAGGGTTCAGGATGGACATCTTGCAGAACTACGTGGAAAATCTCAAGAAGCGCTACCTGGAGAACAAGTACCTGGAGCCCTCGTTCATTGTTTTTGACGACCTGGTTGGCATCATCGACTCGACCGACCGCTGGATGCAGAACTTTTTTGGTACATACCGCCACTATAACATCACAATCTTCATTGCAGTGCAGTACCTCACCGGGCGGAACTCCGTATCGCCGATTATGCGCGAACAGACTAGTCATTGCATCATGTTCAACTCGAAAGTGCAGCGGACTCTTACTAATTTGTGGGAGAATTTCGGCCAGCTCTTTCCCAAAAAGGAGTTTATGGCACACTTTGCCCAATGCACGGATGAGCGCAACGTGG